>JASUUG010000927.1:0-44086 GCA_030449905.1 Luvunga scandens | reverse complement strand
TTAGATCCAACCTTAATGAATGTTTAATTTTGCAAAGCCCTGTGGTTAGGTTTGCTAATAATCCTGACTAAAAACTTAAAGACGGTAACCTTGTGGTATATCGGCTGGACACCCGAACGTGCGGACTATTGATCTGATTCTTGAATCCAGAAATGAGAGAAGAAGAAAATTGAAGAAGGGAAATTGATCTTCGATTTAAAATTACTCTCGGATCCCGAATTCCCAAATCTTCGAGAGATAAGTTTAGATTGAAGATAGAATGAAAAACTAGATGGATCCCTAAAGGTGAATTATAATCCTTCAAAAAATCCAAAAAGTCAACATAAACACGCTGCTTCTGATGAGGATTCTTATTAACTCACTGATTTAGTGGAAAGTTGATTATTATCATGCTATCGTGTGCTTTGTAAAAGCCGGTAATCACGGGAGACAAGTGCTTTGAACAAAGAAAAGAGAATCTTATCCCCTCAGCTTTTTTCTCGTCATGAGAATAGTGAGTGAAGGGGGATAAAGACAAAGAACGTCAAAAGACAAGATAAGGGAATGTACAGGAAAGTAAAATATTTTTACTCTTTTTTTTTTTTTTTTACAAACTTTAAACATCTACAATGCTTTAGTGCTTGATTGGTGAGAAAATACCGAAGCAGTCATCCTCATTTTCATCACCGAGAGAGATAAAAGGTTCTTCATCTTCGTGGATCGATGATTACTGCAAATGACGAGCCCGATCTTGAATGTATGTTTAATTTTGCAAAGCCTCTCTTCAGATTTAGACCAACATGGATTGGGCTTTTGATTTCTAAAACGTGAGGAATGTGCTTTGGGCTCGACTGCCTCAATATTGGGCTTTATGTGGCCTTTCGCGGCCATCCTTGGAGGGGTGAGGGGTTAACTTGGTGCTTTCGTTAAATTTATTCCACCACTTGACTTTAAATTGTCTTTGTAAAATCAATTGAGAGTCTTGAGTGTAGTAGTTAAGTTGCCACATCCGGACCCAAGGTAAGAAGAAGTTTGTACGAGAAGCGAAAGAAAATTTACAACGAAAGAATATAATGGGCTTTAAAATAATCTAAACACAATAGAAAACAATTGACTAGGATTGATAATCAAATCCAACAAATCGAAATCTCATTTCTCCTATTCAAAGACCCCTACCTAAAACCTGATTTTAAAAGCAAAGAACCTCTTTTCAAACCATTCACGAGTTTTTGAAACATAGTCAAAAGCTTGTTCAAGATTCCAAATCGATTTTGCTAAAGCTATTAAAGAACAATCTCTGACGTCTAGAAGCATCTTCTTCCTCTCCCTTACACTTAAAAATCAAATTGCTCACGATACTCAATCCAAGTCTATTGGAATGTTGGATCGGGATCGCATCTTAATTTTTCTTTTGACATGAAGCCTTTAAAGAAGAACCGTCAAAAACCTCGAAAATTCCTTCCCGAGCGAATGAAGCCTATTACAAACCCTCAAAACCTCGATTTCTTCCCCTTATCCAATGAATAATTTCTGTAATGCCAATTTCATAAAGTCAATAATCCAGAGTCAGATTTGGATAGCATTATCCAACAGAATAATTTCTGTAATGCTAATCTAAACACAATAGGAAAACAATTGTTTGATAATAATCGATTAAAAACTTAAAGAAAGGATTTCTTTCTTTGAGTATATCGTGAAGTTTTCACCCGAACGCCTATAATATTTTGCGGTGGCCTTTCTTTCCAAAAGTCCGTGGCAAATAGCTTCTTTGTAGTTAAAACGGGGTCTTTGGTTTTGTTTGAAAATCTTTTTCCTCAATAAAGTTAAAGATATTTCATAAGATGTCAAAACCAATAACTTTTTAAAGTTTTGATTTATAATCCTTCAAAGTTCACACACTCCAAGGATTCCCTTCTCTTGTCTCGGAGGAATTGTAATGTTTTTGTAATGGCTTTTGTAGAGCACTTACCATTAAATCTTTAAAAAATTAAAGTGCGAGAACTTTAAATGTGCATAAAATTAATTACAAACTTTGCTTTAAATGAATTACACATAAACTTTAAAATTAAAATAATTAAAAGCTCCCATTTTAATCGTTTTTGTAATTTCAAAAGTTGACTTTTTAAAAAGAAGGAAAGAAAGATGGAAAATTGATCAAGTTCACCATAAGTGAGTTACCATCGGAATCCGGTTTCATCTTGAGAGAGAGATTAATAGTGTTTCTTACCTTTTCACCTAAAAGATGGATAGAGAAAAACTAGATGGATCCTTTTCTTTCCAGTAGGTAATGATTTGGAACTATATACCCAAAATCCAAATAAAGAAAATAAATAGTCTTCTATATTAGGGAAATCGATGAAGAATAAATTGATGAGTTAATTGACTCGACACCTCTTCCTATAAGAAAGTGTGAAAGCTAATTCTAGTCATCTCGTATCTTTGGTTGGTCAAAAAATCAATGTTTTGACAAAGAACAAGAAACATTTGGAAAATTAGATCCTTATCCCATTTTTTTTTCTTCAAAAGGAATATTTAGAAATATCTAAAAAATGTCAAAGGGATAAAATGACTGACTTTTTTTTTTTTTTTCAAAAGCATGCATATGATCTTACCACTTTAATTTTGATAAAAGAAAAATCAAGAATTTGAGTCATCTTCATTTTCAAGATCAAAAAGAAATCAAAGAAATCAAATCGAGATTAAAGAACTTAAAGAAAAAAACAAAAACTGATTACGATCTTGAATCCAACTCCTTTACAAAATATTCCTTTGGAAGAACATTCCCAAAGAATCGATTGAGCAAAACGGTGATTTCCAAATCTTGAGAATATTTTGAGTCGATACCTAATGATTTTGTTTTTGTTTTTAAAGCAAATTACCTTGGACAAGAAAATACTTGATTAAAGTCACTTAAATTTATTCCACCACTTGACTTTGAATTGCCTTTGTAAAATCAATTGAGAGTCTTTGAGTGTGGTAGTTAAGTTGCATTCCGGACATTGTAAGAAGAAATTTTCATGAAAAGACAAAAGAAAGACTTTTCGCGCTTCTTTCCACATGTCGGTGGCAAATATAATGGGTTTTAAAATAATCTAAACATTGGTGGTTTTGTTTAAAATTTTTTTCGAGAGTTATAGGGTTTTTTAATAAGATGTCCAATGTCTTTTAAACCAGGTTTTAAGAGCTTTTTGAATGGTTATATTCGGCTCAAAGAAAAATAACCATCTTTTGGACTTGTAATGTTTTTACGTTAGGGTTTTGAATAAAGAATGTATTATAGAGGTAGAGGCTTTAAAATCCCGTATGAGAATTGAATTGTTTACAAAATTGGGATTATTATGGAAATTTCTAAGGCTTTGAGATTTTGGAGTGAATCACTTTGATTTTAAAGCAATAACTTTAAGAATTGTGGCTCGTGGAGTTTAGGTTCTTTATGGGTTTACTTAAGAAAGAAGTGTTTGAATTTTGAGGATTATGAATGTTCTAACCTTTTAAAATATTGGTTTTTTGTTATTAAATCCCATGGTTTGAAATAATATTAACTTTATTGTTGTAAAGATTTTAAAGTTGCTTTTGAAATGGTCAAGATTATAAAACCCATCTTCATAGTGAAAATGTTTTGGTGATAGGTTTTAAAATACCAATCCGACTTTGGTGAATTTTTTGGTTCAAACCATTCAACCCTAAAATATTTTACTTCCACTAAATAATTTCTTTATCTTGTCTTTAGAAATTTGTTTTTCTTCTTTCTCCGAATAGGAGAAAGATTTTATAAAAAGCTTTGTAATGCGAACATGAGTTCAGGGGATTTAGAAATGGATTTCATCCATTCATTTACCTGATCCGGTGATGTAACGGCTTTAGATTAGGCCGGTGATGCCAAGGCTCTTCGGGCCTCAACCATAGTATCGATCCATGATTTTATAGGCTTTATGGATGATATTCTTGAAGACAAAGAATTTTCTTTATGTTGAGAGTGAGACTTTAGGTTGGGATTTGGCTCGAGTTCTTTCATGATCCCTTTCCCTTTGTCTTTTCTTTTTGGCATTTATCCTGTTTTGGAAAAATTCTCTCGTTAGAAAATGCCTGAACATAATTTTTATCTCCTTTATAAATTCAATATCAAAATCAAAAATGCTTAAAATTGCTTGCCATCGTGCAAAAATTTGTTTAGATGCAATATTTTGAACATCCTTTTCTAAAACATGTTTTGCAGCTTTACAATCAATTCTAAGAAGAAATTTTTGATTTAATAAATCGCTTTGAAATTTAGAAATGCATAAAACTATAGATAAAATTTCTTTTTTAATGGTTGAATAATTTTTCTGACATTCATTCCAATGTCTGCGACATATTGAACTATTTGTTCATTACCATTATCAATTTGTTTTAGAATACCTCCATAACCTAAGTCTGATGCATCAGTTTCTACAACCTTAGGTAATGCAGGGTTTGCCAAAAATAAACATGGAATTTCTTTAACAATGCTCTTTATTTGTTTTATGATTTTAGTATGTTCTTCTGTCCATGGAACGGGTTTCTTTTTTAATCTGTCATGCAAAGGTTTTGCAATTCTATTTATATTTGGACAAAAATCAAGAACATAATTTAAACTACCAAGAAATCTTTGTAGTTGGGTTTTATCCAAAATTTTATCAAGAAATTTGTCAGTAAATGCAAGTGACCTCTCAATGGGAGTTATGGTTCCTTTAGAAATATAATGACCTAGGAACCTGATTTTTGTTTGAAATAAAGAAATCTTTGAACTAGAAACAGCTAAACCAGCTTTTCTAGTGGCAAAATAAAAAGTCTTTAAATGTTTGAAATGCTGATCAATTGATTGAGAAAAAATCAATACGTCATCAATGTAGACAATACAAAATTTAGAATAAGGGTTATAAATATCATTCATAACTCTTTGAAATTCTGAAGGGGCATTCTTTAAACCAAAGGGCATAACTGTCCATTCATATTGCCCAAATGGAACAGTAAAAGCAGTTTTATAACGGTCTTTAGGGTGAATTTGTATTTGCCAAAATCCAGACTTCATGTCAAATTTTGAAAATATGACTGCAGAATGGAGTTTTTGGAGTAAATCTTTTTTATTAGGTATTGGATACCTAATCCATTTTAAATCTTTGTTTAAGGGTTTGTAATTGATCACTAATCTTGGTGTCCCTCTTTCTATCTCAGAATTTTTATTGACATAGAAAGCAGCACAAGACCAGGGAGACCTTGATTTCACAATTAGACCTTTAGACTCTAAATCTTTGATCTCATTCCTACAATGCTGTTCTAATTCCATATTCATCTGAATAGGTCTGGCTTTTGTAGGAATTTGTTTTTCATCAAAGGAATTTTCATATGGTAAATCAACCATGTGCTGTTTTCTTTCCCAAAAAGCAGAAGGTAGGTCAGCACAAATTTCCTTTTCAATTAGGGTTTTAAGACCAGAAATTTTTCTTTTTAGAAAATCATTGTTAAGCTGATTTTCAATTCTTTGTAGATTCAAGTCTTTCTTTAAACAGGTTAAATCATTCTGTTTTGTTTTAAGCAAAACATTGATTTGGTTTTTATAAACAGAACAAGCTTTAACAATATTTAAATTTCTTGTTTTAGGTTTTTCGATGAAAGGGAAAACAAGTTTTTTATCTCTTGCTTTAAAGGAAATGCTGTCATAATTAACAGTATAAGTGGTAATGAGGTTTATAAAAGGAGTTCCCAAAATGACTGCGTGATGAATGTCATTTGTCAAAATAAAGGTAGTCCTAAACTCAAAACCATCGTTATGCACAGAGGCATCGACTTTAAAATTGACTTTTAATTTTGAATTGTTGGCGGCAGAAAGTCTTTCTTTTGTCTTTTCATGAAACTTTCTGGGGACAATGTCCTCTCTAATGCAGTTCAAATCTGCACCAGTGTCAAAAAGAGCGACAGTGTCAAATTCAAATTCTTTAGAAAATATCAAAGTGACTTTAATCAAGTATTTTCTTGTGGTAATTTGCTTCAAAACAAAAAGAAAATCATTGGGTAAAGACTCAATGTTTTCAAGATTTTGATTATTATCATTATCAGATTCTGATTCTTTTTCAGAATGTTCTTCCAACTGTTTTTGTAAAAGGAGTTGGATTGTATCAGAATCAGTTTTTTGTTTTTCTTTAAGTTCTTTAATCTCAGATTTAATGTCTTTGATTTCTTTTTGAAGATCTTGAATGGAAGGACTCAAATTTTTGATTTTCCTTTTATCCAAAATTGTGGTAAGATCATATGCATTTTTCTTGACAACAGGGACTTTAGAAGACTCGTTTTTCAACTCAAGAGTTTTTAGAAGTTTATCTAAATATCTTTTTGAAGAGTAAGGTCGAAATGTGTTTGACCATTCTAGAAATGTTTTTGTTCTTTACCAAAACATTGATTTTCTTCAGATAGGATTCTGAATCAGAATCACTATTTTCATAGGAAGAGGTGTCAGAGTCAATTAACTCATCAACCTGTAGGGTGGTATCTTTATATATATATATATATTTAAAACTGAAAATGGTGATAATCAAAATCTTGAAAACATTGAGTCTTTACCCAATGATTTTCTTTTTGTTCTAAAACAAATCACCACAAGAAAATATTTGATTAAGGTCACTTTGGTATTTCTAAAGAATTTGAATTTGATATCGTCGCTTTTATATTTTGACGACACTCCTTTGCGATTTAAATTGCATCGGGAAGACATTGTCTCCCGAAAAGTTCCATGAAAAAACAAAAGAAAAGACTTTCTTCGCCGAATAATTCAAAACTAAAAGTTAATTTTAAAGTTGAAGCCTCTCATTTTAACGATGATTTTGAATTCAGATTTCCTTTATCTTAACAAATGACATTCATCATGCAGTTATTTTAGGAACTCCTTTCATAAATCTCATTACCCTTATATTTTTCCCATCAAAGGTTTAAACAACCTTTGACTTTTGAAAGGAATGTGGAAAACCATAGATGCTTAGGTAAACCCATTCTCAATTTAAAGCTTATTATTTCATAGATCTGACATAGATTGGGCCTTTGACTTTTGAGAGAAGAATGTGGAAGTGATTTTATTAAGTAATAACCTTTAGTAATAACATTTAAGTTTCACACACTCCTTTCATAAATCTCATTACCCTTATAATCGAATTACGATATTATATCTTTTAAAAGTCAAAGGCCCGGACTCTTTCTCCTATTACCCTAAGTCTTTCTTTTGTAAAGCATTTACGGCATCAAGCAATTTACATGTAAGCTTTCAATTTCTAATTTAAAGTTTATATGTAATTTATTTAAAGCAAGTTTGTATTATAATTTATGCTTTCTGTAATTTAAATTTCTGCATTTTAAATTTTTAAAGTTTTCTTAACAGATGATCTGCAGACTGACTTGTGTCAGATCTGGGTCTGCTTATTCTTCAAACTAGATCAGAGAGAATTGGATAAAACTGAATTAATCCCTCAACTGGAGGTGAATGGGAACTATATACCCAAAATCCAAACAGTGAAATGCTACGGGCTTTACGCAGATAGAAATGCTTTACGTTTATTAAAGTGGAGTTCTTCTGACCGAGAGGAAAGGCGTTGAACAGTAGATTTCTATCTCCTCAGCTTTTTTCTCGTAATGAGAATAGTGAGTGAAGGGAGATAAACATCTAAAATGTCAAGTGACAAACAAGGAAAAATTACAAGAAATAATTACAGGGAAATATTTGCTTGGCGTTGTTATAAAATTCAGTTTAAAACAATAACAAAACCATTTCTTAGCCTAGGATTAATTTACTGTTTTAAAAGAATTTTAAGACCGTTAAAGTATTTTCATTCATGGATTCTTTACTCCATAGAACATCATCTTTCTCTAGCTCTTCCTCCGGAAGGACTAGTGTTTCAAAGGATGTTGTGAATTCTGAGGAATTCATAATAGCAGATTTTGATAAAGCTATTGATTGTTGGGAACTTCCAAAGATTTCTAAAGATAAAATTTATAAAATCCTTTTCAATGACTCCTATGACATTTTCGGTAACTGCTGAGAATGTGGGGGATGTTGGAGGAGAAGGTTCATTCTCTTCCTGTCTTTGCCCTTGTGGACGACTAGTGTATATGTGATGAGGTACACTAGAGGAATAATCCACAGAATGAATAGAAGAACTAGGTATGTCTGATGTAGAAAACCTAGGTTGGTCTTTAGTAGTTTGGAAAGGAAGATTGACAACTGATGGTATTTTAGAAAATCTTCTTTCCATTGAAGGGATACTAGAGACAGAGTCTTTATCAGAATATCTGGAAGAAGTAGATCTTCTGAAGGATAGTTTAACTCTGCCATCAGAATACTGAGTCACATTTTGCAATTCTGTATTAGGCTTAAGTTGTTTTGGAATCACTGGTTCAGTGACTCCATCCAAAATCCATTCTTCTGGAAGATGAATGTCTTTCCATTGTATGGGTTTTGGAATGACAATATTGGCTTTAGACAAGTCAGTCTGCAAGAGAAGAGTTTCATCTCTTTTTGACTGGAATTTATGTTGCGTATTGAACGCAGAATGCATTGCTTTGTAAGAGATCTTGTAGATTAAGGCTACTGGAATTGATCCTTCAATCATATGATAATTATGAGTTTTGATTTGAAGAATCATGCTCTTTAAAATATTCTTGTCTTTAAGAGAGACTGTTATGTTTGGATAACAATAAAATGAAATGGGTCTTTTACAGAGACTAGATTCAATACTACTGAGTAAAAAGGAGATGAACCTCCCATCCCTGAGGACTGCTAATATGGACGTATCAAGTCCTTCTTTAGTTAAAGGTTTTATTCCAATTTGGATTAGACCAATATGAACATAATTAAAACCTTTTTCTTTTAATTGCTTTAAAGATTTATCTGTAAACAAGTGAATTGTTTCAAAAGGCTTTGAAAGCGTTATGTCACGTTCTTCAGTCTTTATAACATAATCTGTCTTTAAGAAATCAAGTTTTTTCATTTTATAAATTTTATCTTTAGAAATCTTTGGAAGTTCCCAACAATCAATAGCTTTATCAAAATCTGCTATTATGAATTCCTCAGAATTCACAACATTCTTTGAAACACTAGTCCTTCCGGAGGAAGAGCTAGAGAAAGATGATGTTTTATGGAGTAAAGAATCCATGAATGAAAATACTTTAAAGGTCTTAAAATTCTTTTAAAACAGTAAATTAATCCTAGGCTAAGAAATGGTTTTGTTGCCGCTTTTAAACACTGACGGACTTATGACCATACGCTACTTTACTAAGACCAAGGTAAACCCATTACTGAATTAATCAAATTTTAATACTTCAAATTATTATCAGACACAAATAACTTTAAACCATATACAAGGTTTTAAATGACCTTTGGCTGCAAGCCATCCTTGGATGAGGTCCTCGGTCAGTTTAGCACTCTCATTGAATTTGTTCCACCACTTTACTTTAAATTGTCTTTGTAAAATTAATTGGGAGTCCTGAGTGTGGTAGTTAAGATACCACATCCAGACCCATGGTAAGAAGAAATTTGTCGAAAAAAAAAAGGGGAGAACGCGTTGTTCACGAGCGGAAAGGAATATAATGGGCTCTAAAGTAGTCCAAACACTTAGTAGCATTTGGGGTTAAGATTTCTGGGCATGGCCTGAAGAAAGTCCACCAGTGTTTAAACCAATTGGGGAGGCTTTGGATGGTTATCTTAGAATTGAAGAAAAATAACCAAGAATGAGTCTTTTTTGGGTTTTGTATAAAAAATATATTATACCATGCCTGTTGGTAATCCCAGTATGAGAAAGACCGGCAATGGTCAATATTGTTTTGAAAATTTAAAGGGAAGGCTTTAGACTTATGGAGTTGATCACCCCATTGATTTGGGCTTATGACTTTAAGGATGGTGGCCGTAGAATAGGCCGGTTCTTTATGGGCTTCACTGAGGAAGAAATGTTTAAACTTAACTGACTTTGTGAATTCCAGTATATCATGATAATAGGACTGGGGTTTTGACAAATCCTATGGTTTGAAAAACCAGCCATTGGGGAAAATCTTTGAAATGGTTTGAAATGGATCAGCATTATAAAATCCATCCTCTACAGTAAAAATGTTTTGGTGATGGGGTTTATAGAACCAATCCGATCTCGGAGAAAGCTTTGGTTGTGAAACTACAACCTGGAAAGATGAACTTCCACTTGAAATAATTTCTTTAGAAACAGGAGCTTTAGAAATTTGTTTTTCATCTTTCTCAGGAATAGGAGAAAGAGTTTGTGAAAAGCTTTGTAGAGCAAACATGAGTTCAGGGGATTTAGAAATGGATTTCATCCATTCATTTACCTGTTCTTGAGATGCTGCTGCTTTAGATTGGGCCTCTTGGGCCTCTTGGCTTTCAACCATATCGATCCAAGACTTTATAGGCTTTGCAGAGGAAATTGCTGACGATAGCAATTTTTCTTTAGGAGGAGTGGAGGCTTTAGAGGTTTGGGACACAGGGTCTTTAAGGATCCTTTTCCCTTTGTCAGGTTTCTTTTTGGGCGGCATTTATCTGTTTTGCAAGAATTCTCTCGTTAGAAAATCTGGAACAGAATTTCTGTCTCCCTTTATAAACCAATATCAAAATAAAAAATATTTAAAATTGCTTGCCATCTTGCAAAAATTTATTTAGATGCAATGTTTTGAACATCCTTTTCTAAAACATGTTTTGCAGCTTTACAATCAATCATAAGTAAAAATTTTTGATTTAATAAATCGCTTTGAAATTTAGAGATGCATAAAACAATAGATAAAATTTCTTTCTTTATAGTAGAATAATTTTTCTGACATTCATTCCAATGTACAGAAGCATACTGAACAATTTGTTCTTTACCATTTTCAACTTGTTTTAAAATTCCTCTATATCCTAAGTTTGATGCATCAGTTTCAACAACCTTAGGTAATGCAGGATTAGCCAAAAATAGACATGGAATATCTTTAACAATGCTTTTTATCTGTTTTATGATTTTAGTATGTTCTTCTGTCCATTCACGAATCAGGCTTTTTCTTTAATCGGTCATGCAAAGGTTTTGTAATCCTATTTATGTTAGGACAAAAATCAAGAACATAATTTAGACTACCAAGAAATCTTTGTAGTTGGGTTTTATCCAAAATTTTATCAGGAAACTTGTCAGTGAATGCAAGCGACCTTTCAATAGGCGTGATAGTTCCTTTGGAAATATAATGTCCTAGGAACCTGATTTTTGTTTGAAATAAAGAAATCTTTGAACTAGAAACAGCTAGACTAGCTTTTCTAGTGGCAAAATAAAAAGTCTTTAAATGTTTGAAATGTTGATCAATTGACTGGGAAAAAATCAACACGTCATCAATATAGACAATACAAAATTCAGAGTAAGGGTTATAAATATCATTCATAACTCTTTGGAACTCTGAGGGGGCATTCTTTAATCCAAATGGCATAATCGTCCTCATCTTGTCCAAATGGAGCAGTGCTTGATTTTATAACGGTCTTTAGGGTGAATTTGTATTTGCCAAAATTCAGACTTCATGTCAAATTTTGAAAATATGAATGCAGAATGAAGTTTTTGAAGCAAATCTTTCTTGTTAGGAATTGGATACCTAATCCATTTTAAGGCTTTATTCAAAGGTTTATAATTGATCACTAATCTAGGTGTCCCTCTTTCTATCTCAGAATTTTTATTGACATAGAAAGCAGCACAAGACTAGGGAGACCTTGATTTCACGATTAATTCTTTAGACTCTAAATCTTTAATCTCATTCCTACAATGTTGTTCTAATTCCATATTCATTTGAATAGGCCGAGCTTTTGTAGGAATTTATTTTTCATCAAAAGAAATTTCATATGGTAAATCTACCATGTGCTGTTTTCTCTCCCAAAATACAGAAGGTAAATCAGCACAGATTTCTTTTTCGATTAAGGCTTTAAAACCAGAAATTTTTCTTTTTAGAAAATCATTGTGAAGTTGATTTTCAATTCTTTATAAGTTTAAGTCTTTCTTTAAACAAGTTAAATCATTTTGCTTTGTTTTAAGCAAAACATTGATTTGGTTTTTATACACAGAACAAGCTTTAACAATATTCAGATTTCTTGTTTTAGGTTTCTCAATGAAAGGGAAAACAAGTTTTTTATCTTTTGTTTTAAAAGATATACTATTGTAATTGACAGTATAAGGGGTAATGAGATTTATGAAAGGAGTTCTTAAAATGACTGCATGATGAATGTCATTTGTTAAGATAAAGGAAGTCCTGAATTCAAAATCATCGTTATGCACAGAGGCTTCAACTTTAAAATTAACTTTTAGTTTTGAATTATTGGCGGCAGAAAGTCTTTCTTTTGTTTTTTCATGGAACTTTCTGGGGACAATGTCTTCCCTGATGTAATTTAAATCTGCACCAGTGTCAAATAGAGCGACAGTATCAAATTCAAATTCTTTAGAAATACCAAAGTGACTTTAATCAAATATTTTCTTGTGGTGATTTGTTTTAGAACAAAAAGAAAATCATTGGGTAAAGACTCAATGTTTTCAAGATTTTGATTATCACCATTTTCAGTTTTAAATATATATATATATATATATATATATATATATATATATATATATATATATAAATTGACCCTAAAGACCGTTATAAAACTGCTTTTACTGTTCCTTTTGGACAATTTGAATGAACAGTAATGCTATTTGGGTTAAAGAATGCTCCTTCTGAGTTTCAAAAGATTATGAATGAATTTATAATCCTTACTCTGAATTTTGCATTGTTTATATTGATGATGTGTTGATTTTTTCTCACACGATTGATCAACATTTCAAACACTTAAAGACTTTTTTCTTTGCAACTAGAAAAGCTGGTCTAGCCATTTATAATACTAAAGTCTCTTTGTTCCAAACAAAGATTAGGTTCCTCGGATATTATATTACCAAAGGAACCATTTCACCTATTGAGAGATCTCTTGCTTTTGCAGATAAATTCCCATATAGGATCTTAGACAAAACCCAATTGCAGAGATTTCTAGAAAGTTTAAATTATGTTCTCGATTTCTATCCTAACATAAATAGGATTTCAAAACCTTTGCATAATAGGTTAAAAAAGAATCATGTTGCATGGACTGACGAACATACTAAGATTGTTAAATTCATAAAGACTTCTGTTAAAGAAATCCCATGTTTATTTCTTGTTAATCCTGCATTACCTAAGATTGTTGAAACAGATGCTTCAGACATAGGTTATGGAGGAATATTAAAACAAATAGATAACAATAAAGAACAAATAGTACAGTACGTTTCTGCACATTGGAATGAATGTCAAAGAAATTACTCCACTATTAAAAAGGAAATTTTATCTATTGTTTTATGCATATTTAAATTTCAAAGTGATTTATTAAATCAAAAATTCTTACTTAGAATTGATTGCAAAGCAGCAAAACATGTTTTAGAAAAAGATGTTCAAAACATTGCATCTAAATAAATTTTTACACGATGGCAAGTTATATTAAGTATTTTTTATTTTGACATTGAATTTATAAAGGGTGATAAAAATTATGTTCCTGATTTTCTGACCAGAGAATTTTTCCAAAACAGATAATGCCTCCACGGCGTAAAGACAAAGGCAAAGGCGTCCTCAATGACCTTGTGCCTCAAACCCCTTCTAAAGATTGAAAATTTTCTTTTAGACCAAGCTCATGAAGTTTTTTGCTCATCCTACAAAATTTTACAGTATGACCTTTCTTTCCACACTTATAGCAAGTAGCTTCCTTGTAGTTAAAAGGAGTTTTAGGGTTTGAAATGGGTTTGGAATGTTTTCTCTTAGAGAAATTAGGCTTTCTATAAGGCTTGGAGGGCTTTTTATAGTAAGATTCTTTAGGTTCTGGAAGGAACTTTCTGTGACCTTTTGACTTGTAATGTTTTCTGTAAGATTTCGAAGAGCACTTACCATTACAGTCTTTCGAGGTAGAGGCTTTGAAAGTCATAATTGAATTGTTTACAAAAAAATCGCTTAACTCTTGCTTAGACTTTCTAAGCTCCCATTTTAGACGTTTTTGTAATTTCAAATCTTGACAAATCTTTAAACCTTCCTTATTAATGAAACTGACAAGTTCACCGTAGGTGAGTTCATCATAAGGAATACGATTGTCATATAAAGCTTTAATCGTGTTTCTTACCTTTTCACCTAAAAGGGTAGGTAAACCGGCAAGGAACTTTTCTTTCCAAGTGGAATGATTTGCATCATCTCTTAGAAAGACTCGGGTAAAGAAGGTGGTTTTGTAGGCTTGGAAATCACTAAGTTTCCTACATCTTAAGTTATGTAGTAGCTCAGGATTTTTATCTCTTAAGTGAGAAGGGTCTCCAATAAAATGGAGACAAATAGTCAAAATTAAAGTAGCAACTGCATCTTGAATGGGGTTAGTAAATTCATCGAGGTTGGGTGTTCCATCCTCATTTACTTGAATGGCATTCAAAATATCTGATTGTTGCTGTTTGGTGAGGAAATGATCCCACCAACTTTTAAGTTGACCTGTAAAACCCGCAATAAGGATTTCTGCAATAGCTTTGTCAGAAGTCCCCGATTGGGTTTTGTAGGCATTGGCTGCCATGGTCATTTGTTGTAATAGGCCAAGTATATTATACTCAGACATTCCATCTATGTTCCATTCATAGACAGAAGATGCATTAAACCGTGATTGGTTTATTGCACTAGGCCTATTATCAATTGCGAGATCAGGAGGAGAACGAGAACTATTAGGGAGTGCTAATTCCCAATGAATTTTATTGGCTTTAGGCACTGGTTCTTCTTTGAAGGCTTTTAAATCAGAAGAGGTAATAGAAGATTGGTCCTGATCCAAAACTCCAATAGACCTGGATTGTGTGTCAGGAGCAATTTGGTTTTTTGAAGTAGAAGCAGAAGAATAAGATGCTTCTATTCTATCTAATTGTTCTTTAATGGCTTTAGCAAAATCTGTTTTGGATTCTTGAACAAGCTTTTGACTATGTTTCGAAACCTGAAAGGGTTTGAAAATAGGTTCTTTAAGCTTTTTCAAGGAATCAGGCTTTGTAGAAATAGGTCTTTGAATAGGAGAAACAGAAATGGTTGACTGTTGGATCTGACTCTCAATCATAGTCAATTGTTTTCCTATTGTGTTTAGATTAGCATTACTGAAATTTTTCTGTTGGATAATGCCATCTAAATCTGACTCTGAATTGTTGACTTTATGAAATTTATAAGGAGAAGCTTTAATCTGAACTGGAGGTTCACCATGAACTATGGTTAAGCTCCTTAGAGGAGGGTGTTCAGATTCAATGGTTCTGTCACTATCAGAAAGGTTCCATTCTAGAATTTTCTTTCTAATCGTGATAGGGTTTGATGCTTTGAAGGGGTAGGAAATGTTGTTGTCAGAAGTATACATTTCAAACCAATCAAAAAATAAAATATGAACTTTATGCAAGTTGACAAATTCGTAATAAAATTCTTGAATTTGCTTTCTTTGATTCAAAAAATGTTTAAAGAACCAAAGTCTTTTTCCTTTATTATTATCTGAATAGAAATCATTATGTAAAAGGTTTTTATCGAGTTCAAAATCCTTTTCAATGACTCCTATGACATTTTCGTGAATCGAGAATGTGGGGGATGTTGGGCGAGAAGGTTCATTCTCTTCCCTCTTTTTGCCCTTGTGGACGACTAGTGTATATGGGATGAGGTACACTAGAGGAATAATCCACAGAATGAATAGAAGAACTAGGTATGTCTGATGTAGAAAACCTAGGTTGGTCTTTAGTAGTTTGGAAAGGAAGATTGACAACTGATGGTATTTTAGAAAATCTTCTTTCCATTGAAGGGATACTAGAGACAGAGTCTTGTTTTTTTTTTTTTTTTTTTTTTTTTTTTACTTACAATGCTTTTACGAGGAGAAGATCCCGAAGTAGTGGTCTTCGTTTTCATCTCCAAGAGAAATAAACGGCTCATCTTCATCATCAGAGGAATCTGCAACAGAAGTCTCAGATCTCGAGGCGAGGAGCTGTTCCATGACTTTAAAGTATTCAGCTTCAGTCTTAGCACCGGCTAACATGGCTTGGGCTTTGGACCGCTGAGTGAGAAAAGTGCTTTGGGCTTTTGCTTCAACTTCTTCGATCTTTGGGCTTGAGAAGTCCTTTAGAAGAAAGCCAGGCCTGTATTGTAGACTCAGTTAATTTAGACTTCTCGTCAAACTTAGACCACCACTTGACTTTGAAAGATTTTTGTAAAATTAATTGGGTTTCTTGAGTGTGGTACTGAAAATTCCACATCCAAACCCAAGGAAGGAAAAAGTTTGTACAGAAACAGAGAAAATGAGGAAACCTTTTCTCAGACTCTGAAGGAGTATAGTGGTCTTTAAAATAATTTAGACAATGTATAGCATTTGGGGTAAGAATTTCTTTACATGAGCCAAAATAGGCCCACCATTGTTGGAACCAATTTGGTAGGCTCTGAATAGTTATTTTTGAGTTAAAGAAGAATAACCAGGAATGGGTCTTTTTGGGGTTTTGGATAAAGAAGGTGTTAAACCAAGCCTGCTGATAGTCTCAATAGGAGAAAGTCTGGCAATGGTTTAGACCGGTTTGAAATTTAATAGGGAAGGCTTTAGATTTATGAAGTGGGTCACCCCATTGATTTGGACTCAAGACTTGTAAGATAGTGGCCATGGAATAGGCTGATTTTTTATGGGCTTCACTGAGAAAGAAATGTTTTAATTTTACAGACTCAGTGTATTCAAGAATGCTTTGATAATAGGACTGGGGTTTTGACAAATCCCATGGTTTGAAAAACCCGCCCTTGGGGAAAATCTTTGAAATCGTTTGAAGAGGATCAGTATTATAAAATCCATCTTCTATAGTAAAAACATTTTGATGATGGGTTTTATGAAACCAATCCAATTTTTGTGAAGGTTTTGGTTGAGAAACCATAATTTGGGAAGATGAACTTCCACTGGAAATAATTTCTTTAGAAGAAGAAGGTTTTGAAATTTCTTTAGAAAGGTTTTTTATTTCTTTCTCAGGAATTCGAGAAAGATTTTTTCCTTGAGAAAAGCTTTGTAAAACGAGCATGAGCTCAGGAGATTTTGTAAGAGAACTTACCCATTCTTTTACCTGTTCTTCAGAGGCAATTTCTTTAGACTGTGCTTCTTGTTCTTCAACTATGTCAATCTATGATTTTATTGGCATTGCTAAAGATAACAATTTTTCTTTAGGAGGAGATTGTGATTCTTTAGAAGGGATTTGTGGCACAGGGTCTTTGAGGACTCATTTGCCTTTGTCTGGTTTCTTTTTAGGCGGCATTATCTGTTTTGAAGAAATTCTCTTGTTAGAAAATCTGCAACAGAATTTCTATCTCCTTTTATGAATTCAATATCAAAATAAAAAATGCTTAAAATTGCTTGCCATCGAGCAAAAATTTGTTTAGATGCAATGTTTTGAACATCTTTTTCTAAAACATGTTTTGCAGCTTTGCAATCAATTGTAAGTAAAAATTTTTTATTCAACAAATCACTTTGGAATTTAGAAATGCATAAAACAATAGATAAAATTTCTTTCTTTATAGTAGAATAATTTTTTTGACATTCATTCCAATGTGCAAAAGCATACTGTACTATTTGTTCTTTACCATTATTAACTTGTTTTAAAATTCCTCCATAACCTAAGTCTGATGCATTAGTTTCAACTATCTTAGATAATGCAGGATTTGCTTTTTATTTGTTTAACAATTTTAGTATGTTCTTCTGTCCATGCAACAAGTTTTTTCTTTAGTCTATCATGCAAGGGTTTTGAAATCCTATTGATGTTAGGAGAAAAATCTAGAACATAATTTAAACTTCCCAAAAACCTTTGCAATTGGGTTTTATCTAAGATCCTATCAGGGAACTTATCCGTGAATGCAAGAGATCTTTCAATAGGAGTAATTGTTCCTTTGGAAATGTAATGTCCAAGGAACCTGATTTTTGTATGGAATAAAGAAATTTTTGAACTAGAAACAGCCAATCCAGCTTTCCTAGTGGCAAAATAGAAAGTCTTTAAATGCTTGAAATGTTGATCAATTGTTTGAGAAAAAATCAACACGTCATCGATATAAACAATACAAAATTCAGAGTAAGGATTATAAATGTCATTCATAACCCTTTGAAACTCTGAAGGAGCATTCTTTAGACCAAATGGCATGACAGTCCACTCATACTGTCCAAATGGAACAGTAAAAGCAGTTTTATAACGATCTTTAGGATGGATTTGGATTTGCCAAAACCAAGACTACATGTCAAATTTTGAAAATATAAATGCAGAATGAAGTTTTTGGAGTAAATCCTTTTTGTTAGGTATCGGATACCTAATCCATTTTAAAGCTTTATTCAAAGGCTTATAATTGATCACCAATCTGGGTGTCCCTCTTTCTATTTCAGAATTTTTGTTGACATAGAAAGCAGCACAAGACCAGGGAGACCTTGATTTCACAATTAGACCTTTAGACTCTAAATCTTTAATCTCATTTCTACAATGTTGCTCTAACTCCATATTCATTTGAATAGGTCAAGCTTTTGTAGGAATTTGTTTTTCATCAAATGAATTTTCATAAGGCAAATCTACCAAATGTTGTTTCCTTTCCCAAAAAGCAGAAGGTAAGCACAAATTTCTTTTTCAATTAAATCTTTAAAACTAGAAATTTTTCTTTTTAGAAATTCATTGTGAAGTTGGTTTTCAATTCTTTGTAAGTTTAAGTCTTTTTTAAGCAGTTCAAATTGTTTTGTTTTGTTTTAAGCAAAACATTGATTTGATTTTTATAAACAGAACAAGCTTTGACTATATTCAAATTTCTTGTTTTAGGTTTTTTTATAAAAGGGAAAACAAATTTCTTATTCTTTGCTTTGGAAGATACACTATCATAGTTGACAGTATATGGGTAATGAGGTTTATGAAAGGAGTTCCTAAAATGACTGCATGATGAATGTCATTTGTTAAAATGAAAGAAGTCCTAAACTCAAAACCATTGTTATGCACAGATGCATCAACTTTGAAATTGACCTTTAATTTTGAATTATTAGCAGCAGAAAATCTTTCTTTTGTTTTCTCATGAAACTTTCTGGGGACAATGTCTTCTCTAATGCAGTTTAAATCTGCACCAGTGTCAAAAAGAGCGACTGTCAAATTCAAATTCTTTAGAAAATACCAAGGTTACTTTAATAAAATATTTTCTAGTGGTGATTTGCTTTAAAACAAAAAGAAAATCATTGGATAAAGACTCAATGTTTTCAAGATTTTGATTATCACCATTTTCAGATTCTGATTCTTTGTCTGAATGTTCTTCCAACTGTTTTTGTAAAAGAAGTTGGATGGTATCAGAATCAGTTTTTTATTTTTCTTTTAATTCTTTAATCTTAAATTTGATTTCTTTGATTTCTTTCTGAAGATCCTGAATAGAAGGACTCAATTTCTTGACTTTCCTTTTATCCAAGATTGCAGTAAGATCATATGCATGCTTTTTGACAACATGGACTTTAGAGGACTCAGGTTTGTCATTAAGATCAAGAGTTTTTAGAAGCTTATCTAAATACTCTTTCTGAAGAGTGGGGTCAGAAATATGTTTGACCAATTCAAGAAATGTTTCTTGTTCTTTAGTCAAAACATTTATTTTCTTTAAATAGGAATCTGAATCAGAATCACTATCAGAATAATCGGACGTATCGGAGTCAATCAGCTCATCAACCTGAAGAGGCTCATTATTTCCCGTCATGGATGACTCAGAATCAGAGGATTCTACAAGAAGAGATGCTATTTTGGAAAGAACTTCTTCCTCGAGATCAAGCTGGTGAAGTTTTCTGCTCATCCTGCAAAATTTTGCAGTATGGCCTTTCTTTCCACATTTATAGCAGGTTGCTTCTTTGTAGTTAAAAGAGGCTTTAGACTTGGATCGAAAATCTTTCTTTCTTGTGGGATGGGGTTTTTTATAAGGTTTTGGAGGCTTCTTATAATAAGATTTTTTCGGCTCAGGAAGAGATTTTTTATGGCCTTTTGTCTTGTAATGTTTTCTGTAAGGTTTTGAAGAACACTTACCATTACAATCTTTAGAGGTAGAAGCTTTAAAGCGGTCATAGTTGAATTGTTTACAGAAACTTCCTAATTCTTGCTTAGATTTTCTAAGCTCCCATTTTAGGCGTTTCTGTAATTTCAAATCTTGACAAATCTTTAAGCCTTCCTTGTTTATGAAAATGACTAATTCACCATAGTTGAGTTCATTATAAGGAATGCAATTGTCATATAGGGCTTTAATAGAGTTTCTTACCTTTTCTCCCAAAAGAGTAGGTAAGCCAGCAACAAATTTTTCTTTCCAAGTAATATGATTTGCATCATCTCTTAGAAAGAGTCGGGTAAAGAAAGTAGATTTATAGGTTTGGAAATCACTAAGTTTCCTACATCTCAAGTTGTGTAGTAACTCAGCATTTTTGTCTCTGAGGTGTGAGGGGTCACCTATGAAATGAAGAGATATTGTGAGGATAAGGGTGGCTACAGCATCCTGTATAGGATTGTTGTATTCGTTCAAAATGGGCGTTCCTTCCTCACCAGTTTGGATAGCATTGAGGATATCCAACTGTTGTTGTTTTGTAAGACGATGGTCCCACCAACCTTTAAGCTGACCAGTAAACCCAGCAATAAGGATTTCTGCAATTGCTTTGTCAGAGGTTCCTGCTTGGGTTTTATAGGCATCAGCTGCCACGGTCATCTGTTGTAATAGGCCAAGTATGTTATACTCCGACATTCCATCTATGTTCCATTCATAGACAAAAGATGCATTAAACCGTTATTGGTTTAGTGCACTGGGCCTATTATCAATAGCAAGATCAGGGGGAGACCGAGAGCTAGCAGGAAGTGCTAATTCCCAATGGATTTTATTGGTTTTAAAAATGGTTTCTTCTTTAAAGGCTTCTATGTCTGAAGAGGCAATAGAAGAATGGTCTTGGTCCTGATCCAATAAAGTAATGGATCTAGATTGGGTGTCAGGAGCAATTTGATTTTTTGAAGTAGAAGTAGAAGAAGAAGCTTCTATTCTATCAAGTTGTTCTTTAATAGCTTTAGCAAAATCTGATTTAGAATCTTGAACAAGCTTTTGACTAGTTTTCGAAACCTGAAAAGGTTTGAAAATAGGTTCTTTAAGCTTTTTCAAGGATTCGGACTTTATTGGAATAAGTTTTGTAATAGGAGAAATAGAAATGGTTGACTGTTGGATTTGACTCTCAATCCTAGTCAATTGTTTTCCTATTGTATTTAGATTAGTATTACAGAAATTATTTTGTTGAATAATAATATCTAAATTTGATTCTACATTTGCTTTAGAAATTTTGTAAGGAGATGCTTTAATCTGAACTAAAGGTTCACCGTGCTCTATGGTTATGCTCCTCAGAGGAGGATGTTCAGATTCAATGGTTCTGTCACTGTCAGAAAGGCTCCACTCAGGGACTTTCTTTCTAACAGTGATAGGATTTGACTCTTTGAAGGGGTAAGAAATGTTGTTGTCAGCCGCATACATCTCAAACCAATTAAAAAATAAAATATGAATTTTATAAATGTTGACAAATTCATAATAAAATTCTTGAATTTGCTTTCTTTGATTTAAAAAATGTTTAAAGAACCAAAGTCTTTTTTCTTTATTGTTTTCTGAATAAAAATCATTATGCAAAAGAGTTTTATTAATTTCAAAATCCTTTTCGATGACATTTATGACATTTTCAGTTACAGCAGAAAATGTGGGAGATGTTGGAGGAGAAGGTTCCTTCTCTTCCTGTCTTTGTTCATGTTGACTACTAGTGTAAATAGGATGTGGAACACTGGTGGTATAATCAACAGAAGGTATGGAGGAACTAGGTATCCGATGTGGAAAACACAGGTGATCTTTAACAGGGTGGAAAGGAAGATTGATAACTGAAGGTATTTTGGAGAATCTTCTTTCCATAGAGGGAACATTCGAGACAAAGTCTTTATTGGAGTATCTGGAAGAAGTAGACCTCGCGAAGAAAACGATTTAACTACGCCATCGTCGAGAATCTTGAGTCACATTTTACGACTCTGTATTTGGCTCAAGTTGTTTTTTGGAATCATCGGTTCGATGGCTCCATCCAGAATCCATTCTTCTGGAAGGTGAATATCTTTCCAATGGATAGGTTTTGGAATGACAGTATTTGCTTTAGACAAGTCAGTCTGTAAGAGAAGAGTTTTATCTCTTTTTGACTGGAATTTATGTTGCGTATTAAGCGCAGAATGCATGGCTTTGTATGATATTTTGTAGATCAAGGCTACTGGAATTGATCCTTTAATCATATGATAATTATGAGTTTTAATTTGAAGAATCATACTTTTAAGGATATTTTTGTCTTTAAGAGAGACTGTTATGTTTGGATAACAATCAAATGAAATGGGTCCTTTACAGAGACTAGATTCAATACTACTGAATAAGGAATCATCAAAGGAGATGAACCTCCCATCCCTGAGGACAGCTAATATGGACGTATCAAGTCATTCTTTAGTCAATGGTTTTATTCCAACTTGAATTAAACCGATGTGGATATAGTTATAATTCTTTTCTTTTAATCGCTTTAATGCATGTTCTGAAAACAAATGAATTATTTTAAATGGCTTTGATAGTGTTATGTCGCGTTCTTCAGTCTTTATAACATAATATGTCTTTAGAAAATCAAGTTTTTTGGTTTTATAAATCATGTCTTTGGAAATCTTTGGAAGTACTAGTGTTTCAAAGAATGTTGTAAATTCTGAAGAATTTATAATACTAGATTTTGATAAAGCTATTGATTGCTGGGAACTTCCAAATATTTCCAAAGACATGATTTATAAAACCAAAAAGCTTGATTTTCTAAAGACATATTATGTTATAAAGACTGAAGAACGCGACATAACACTATCAAAGCCATTTGAAACAATTCATTTGTTTTCAGAACATGCATTAAAGCGATTAAAAGAAAAGAATTATAACTATATCCACATTGGTTTAATTCAAGTTGGAATAAAACCATTGACTAAAGAACAACTTGATACGTCCATATTAGCTGTCCTCAGGGATGGGAGGTTCATCTCCTTTGATGATTCCTTATTCAGTAGTATTGAATCTAGTCTCTGTAAAGGACCCATTTCATTTGATTGTTATCCAAACATAACAGTCTCTCTTAAAGACAAAAATATCATTAAAAGTATGATTCTTCAAATTAAAACTCATAATTATCATATGATTAAAGGATCAATTCCAGTAGCCTTGATCTACAAAATATCATACAAAGCCATGCATTCTGCGCTTAATACGCAACATAAATTCCAGTCAAAAAGAGATAAAACTCTTCTCTTACAGACTGACTTGTCTAAAGCAAATACTGTCATTCCAAAACCTATCAATTGGAAAGATATTCACCTTCCAGAAGAATGGATTCTGGATGGAGCCACTGAACCAGTGATTCCAAAACAACTTGAGCCAAATACAGAGCTGTAAAATGTGACTCAGTATTTTGATGGCAGAGTTAAACTGTCTTTCAGGAGGTCTACTTCTTCCAGATTTTCTGATAAAGACTCTGTCTCAAGCATCCCTTCTATGGAAAGAAGATTCTCCAAAATACCTTCAGTTGTTAATCTTCGTTTCCACCCTATTAAAGATCAGCCCAGGTTTTCCACATCGGATATACCTAGTTCCTCCATACCTTCTGTTGATTATACCACCAGTGTTCCACATCCTATTTACACTAGTAGTCAACATGAACAAAGACAGGAAGAGAAGGAACCTTCTCCTCCAACATCTCCCACATTTTCTGCTGTAACTGAAAATGTCATAAATGTCATCGAAAAGGATTTTGAAATTAATAAAATTCTTTTGCATAATGATTTTTATTCAGAAAACAATAAAGAAAAAAGACTTTGGTTCTTTAAACATTTTTTAAATCAAAGAAAGCAAATTCAAGAATTTTATTATGAATTTGTCAACATTTATAAAATTCATATTTTATTTTTTGATTGGTTTGAGATGTATGCGGCTGACAACAACATTTCTTACCCTTTCAAAGAGTCAAATCTTATCACGGTTAGAAAGAAAGTCCCTGAGTGGAGCCTTTCTGACAGTGACAGAACCATTGAATCTGAACATCCTTTATCCAAAACTCCAAAAAGACCCATTCCTGGTTATTCTTCTTTAACTCAAAGATAACTGTTCAGAGCCTACCAAATTGGTTCCAACAATGGTGGACCTATTTTGGCCAATGTAAAGAAATTCTTACCCCAAATGCTATACATTGTCTAAATTATTTTAAAGACCACTATACTCCTTCAGAGTCTGAGAAAAGGTTTCCTCATTTTCTCTGTTTCTGTACAAACTTTTTCCTTCCTTGGGTTTGGATGTGGAATTTTCAGTACCACACTTAAGAAACCCAGTTAATTTTACAAAGATCTTTCAAAGTCAAGTGGTGGTCTAAGTTTGACGAGAAGTCTAAATTTTATATATATATATATATATATATATACATATATATATACATATACTTAAAAAAATGATATAAAACTTATAAATTTACATTAAATGGGAAGTAAAACAAAAAATTTGTAAATTACACATATGATTAGTAAATATATTGAAAAAATGGTAAATTAATGTTAGAGTTGTAAATTGGATGAAGAAATTGTAAAGAAAACAAAAACTTAAAAAAATTACATAAAAATTATAAATTGACATGAAATGGAAAATATATATATATGTGTGTGTGTGTGTGTGTGTGTTTGTGTAAAATCCATATTAAAAATATGAAATAAAACTTTCCTCATGAATTTGAATTTAATTTTTACATTATAGGAGTTTAAAGTCTGATATTAGTTGAAATTTGCATTAACAGTACTTTCTTCCTATAACGTCCACATATGCTTAACAATATACTTAGTTACATATCTTCAAAATAAAAGAAAAGTTGAACATAAAAATTTATAAACTTACCATGACTATGTTGCTCGTGTGAAGATTTCATAGACACTTTATAAGATGATGAAGCATCTTCTTGAACATCCTATAAAATTAAGCACTTCATAAGACGATGGAGCATCTTTTTTGAACTTTCTATAAAATTAGGCACTTCAAAGACAATGGAGCATCTTCTCGTACATCCTATAAAATTATGACAGATAATTAAATGAAGGCCAAATAAAATTAGAAAACATATATTTGCATTTTAACGAACCTTGTTTTTTTTGCAGCATTATTCTTTTGGGTAGGTTTCTCACAAATTGCAGATTATTTTCTCATATAAGGAGGATGACTTTTACGATGTGCTACTATTAGATCATTGATTACATCTTTAAAAAACAGTGTTATTACTACAACTTACTCCATCTATAACGATTGTAGGTAAAACAATTGTTTTCGCACTTGCATACCGAATTTGCTTGGGTAGATATTTCAATGCCTTATTAATATAATCCAATACAAATTTGTAACTACTTTCATCATCAGTAGTTATGGCTACAATCTCATAGAAAGCAATAGACATTATGTCGTACCTGTCCTACTGAATGGAGAAATGCTGCACTGCATAACTAAATTTCACCTTGCTATAGGATCTTTTCACATTTTTCCTCTACCTTGATGAAATGTACATTTTTGGAAGTAATTTAACATTATTACGTATTAACACTGCAAGGGTATGTCTACAAAGAATCCTCTTAACTTCACGCTAAGCTTCTTCAAAAACAATCTCAAAGCTTCTTTTCTTTTTTGCCCATATGATTCATTAATTTCATAGGGACATGGCTGATGTAATCAAGAACTTTCACTTAAAAATAGAGGACTTTGGATATTATAAGGTGTTTTTCACTTGATTTTTTTTATTTTCTTCTTTTTATATATTTATTTATTATTTTTCATAGCACCATTTTCATGAATGCATAATCATCTCTATTTTCAAACATAATTGAGTAGTGAAAAACTTTAAACATAAAGTGATATTTTATTTTGGAGTGGGACAAGATGATCGGTTACAAAAAAAAAGTTTATTTTTAAAGGTTCAAAGTAGTTAACTATGGATACTTTATAACAAGGATGACTGAAAAAGCTTAAACGGACCAAAGATGACTTTTCTGTTATCTTTTAAGGCTCTAAATAATTTTTTATATCCATTAATTCAACGGACTTTTTAGATGCAGCTGCACATTTTTTTTTTTTGGAAGAAAAATATAGAGATTTTGTATAATAAACCTTGAAGCTATATAGACAAACATAGTTACTCCCAAAAGATAATAGGCTTAAAAAATTACTTGGACTTATCATGATATGTTCATTTCTTCAAATGGTTTAATAAGTTTCACTTATCAAATTTCTCAATTTACATTTCAAAATGGAAAGTAAAAAACATAGTGTAATATAACTCAAGGACAAAGATAATACAAATACCAAAATTTAGAAGTCATCATGTTATCAATGTTAAAAGATTGCAATTTTTTTTTTTTAAGTTTAAAGAAAACATAACAAACCTTCTCAATTTTTGTTGTTTTTTTTAATTAAAGAAGACATAATAAAAGAAGAAGTTGGAATTGATTGTAGAAGCTTAAAGCAGATGATTAAGAGAAAAAGAAAAGAAAAAAATATTAGAACGTAAATTCCTTTTTTTTTTTTAAGAAACAAAACTCTAAAAGTAAGCAGATGTGTTTTTAGAGTCATTATATTTCATATTCAGCCATTTTCGACTAAAATTTTTATTCAAAGTTAGTCTTTAAAAAAAATTAGTAAAAACATTACTAAGACAGAGACATTCCATTATTGTCAACTATTCCCTCCCTTCAACCTGAAAGAGATATTGTCCTTAATCTTTCAGAAGAAATGAATAGAATTTATAGGACATCACCTAATCACTGGGAGAAAATATTTCCAAGCGAAGAGTTAAATGTAATTTATAATTTTTATGATAGCTACTGCTATCATCATCTGTTGACCAATCCAACGCCAAGGTCATGAGATCTAGATTTGATTTGTAAGCTTACAAAAGATGAAGTAACTCATTAGTAGTAGTTGTATAAATAAAGAGTTTTTTCACTGAGGATGAAATGAAATAATTCTTTATTGTATGAATAAGAAATGCTATTAAGCTATCATAAAGGTTATTAACATTTTACAAACAGATGGGTTTTTTATGGATATTTAAATGAGCCTAAGAAGCAAATGTAATTAGTGTCTCTAAAGTTACAAGATCTCTTGGCAAAAAAAATAAATATGTTAGCATGATTTAACATTTTAGATATTCTTTCTTACAAACTTGAGACAACTAACTCTTTTCCAGTTAGTGGACCAGGCAGACATCCTAAAGGTTTTAAAGCTTTTGGAATGATGCCTACTACTTGACTTCCTCAAACGAAAACAGATTCTGAGACAAACTTTGATAACCCTCTGTCACCTCTTTCATATACAAGATGTAGTTTTTTCTCTGCTCTAGCACAACCAAGATCTACAATTGCCTGAACTCTTGTACTTTTCATAGTGAAATTCACAAAGGACACAAATATTCTTAAGTTGTCTGTTTGAAGTTGCTACCATTGGAACAATTTTCAAAAATAATTTGAAGTTGCTACCATTGGAGAACCTATTTAATGATCTTGGTGGCAGATATAATGTACACAACTGTAAATGGGGTAGTGTGTTTGTTAAATGATGTGTAAAACTAATGGCTTAATAATTCAAAACCAAACAAAAGAAACAAATTGTGAAAAAAAAAGCAAACAATGACTAGATATAAATCACACAAAAAATAATAATGCAAAAAGAACGAACAAGAAAAATAAAAGGATATTTATTAGTAGTTGTGATTATTGCTCACATATTCCTCTGTTTTTATGTTCACTAACGACTTAAACGTCCTTTATGGGTGGGTCGAGGATAAGCTTTCCATTTAGTTTTCTTATAAACTATAAGCAAGGTCTTTTAAAGTCAGATTCCCAATACTAAATCAATTTCTCTTTTTTTAATAGCTTCCATAAATTATGAATCTCACGTTGCACATATATGTTCGAATGCATATTAAAAGATCGTAAGATATCATCCAACAATTCTTTACTTATGCCATTTTTAGTGAATTTGATTTTATCTTCACGATTTGCAGAAACCATTCCTAAAGTTTTACAATGTGGTATATTGCAAGCAAGTCTTACATAGTTAGGACATTTAGAGCCAAGCCACTTAGCCTTTCTTTTTTTTGTAAATGTGTTTTTACCAATATCAGGGATGTAAGAAACAAATGTATTAGAAAACTCATATGCTAATTGGACCTTTGCTTTAATTAACTAACGAATGTCAATAGAAATCCCATTGATCATTAATAAATGCAAATCCTCACAACGAGTTTTGTAAATCTTTTTGAGAGAATTTTAAGGGAGAGAAGGAAAATGCTTATGCAGTTTATGTTGTATTTCTTTCGTACTTGATTTTGGGGTTTCAGTTATTGTGGGAAACTAAAAATATGGACTTAAAAAGTCATGGAGTATCATGATCGGCCATTTATATGGGAGAGTAAATCAAACATATAAAAAAAATAAATCAAATCTGTAAAATCAAGTCAAAAGTGAACAAAGCAACAA
The DNA here is from genome assembly GCA_030449905.1 of Luvunga scandens. Lineage (NCBI taxonomy): Eukaryota > Viridiplantae > Streptophyta > Magnoliopsida > Sapindales > Rutaceae > Luvunga > Luvunga scandens. The sequence continues at coordinate 15,488 of JASUUG010000927.1, read as the reverse complement.
AATAAAAATACACAATAAATATAAGGAAACATGGAAGTCATCTTTGTCCTTTTATTGAATTTACCTCAAGTTCCAATAAGAGTTTAACCACTTTCTATTTCCATAAGTTGTCATTCTAGATCTTCAATGTGAGATACTAACTCTGGTGGTTGTAAGTCCTAAATAAGGTGTGATTTACAAACTTGAAACAAGTTTTTTATTTGAAATTTTACACGTAAAAGTTTCCTCAGATGTTTGAAAAGGATCCTTCTCGTGAAGGTACACATGACAAACATTAAAAATGGTGAAATGAAACATAATTGTTAAACAAACACATTTAAAAAAAATCAACGCAATACATTTCATTTAAGAACAAAAATCAAACAATTCAAACATTAAAGTAACAGCAAAGAAAAATGACAAAAAGCTAAAAGTAAATGATTTAATCAAGATTTGGTAGGTCATTCAAATTGATTTCAATGTTTGTTTCACGTGGTTGGTATTCTATATGTGGTTTCAATTTTTGACCATTAACTTTAAATGTGACATCGTCCTTTGGATTCTGAATTTCTACAGTCCTATATGAAAAAATATTGTGAACAATAAATGGGCCAGACCATTGGGAACGTGACTTACTTTGAAATGGATGCAAGCGAGAGTTGAATAAAAGCACTTTTTATCCTGGCATAAGAGATTTCATCTTGATATGCTTGTCATGATAGATTTTCATCTGCTTTTTGTAATTCTTGACATTTTTCTCTTCTTGGTTGCTTGTGACTTAGGAAGAAGTTACCATTGATAGGTTTGCTGATCTTCGAGGTGCATAGACTTTAATTCTTCTAGTAAAGCTTTCAATTTTAATTTTCGTGCTTAATTTCCCTTTGGCTCTTCAAGGTGCATAATGTCTTCAAAGTTTAATTGGCTAGTATCATCTTCAGGTACTATAGAGTTTCTCAATTTCTCATCCTATATTTGTCTTTCAACGATTGAATAAATGAGATCAATCTCGTCATTCTTAGTATCATAATCTTCTGTGTCACGAGGTTGTTTACACATGTTGAACACATTGAGTTCCGATGTCATGCTGCCAAAAATAATTCCATTACTCAATTCCTGTAATTAATCAAAGCATTAGCAGTAGCTAATATATGGTTGACCAAATATGAAATGAATTTTCTTACATTAATCAACAATTAGTTATGTTTCCAAAACAATGAAATCGACAGGATATATGAATTTATTGACTTGGACTAGTACATCTTCAATTATTCCTTTTGGTATCTTAATCAATCTATCGGCAAGTGAAAGAGTGGTAGATGTTGGTTTTAACTTACCAAGATTGAGTTGTTGGTACATTGAATATAGAAGTAAATTGACACTAGCACTAAGATCAAGTAAAGCATGTCCAATTTTATAGTCTTTAATAATGTAAGAAATAGTTAGACAACCAAGATCCTTTTATTTTAAGGCATTATTGGTTGAGAAAATGGAACTTACTAGAAAAGCTTTCTTTTGCACCTTATATTTCCTTTTCATAGTGCATAGATCTTTCTGAAATTTAGCATAAGAAGATACTTGTTTAATGACATCCAGTAGAGGAATGCTGACTTTTATTTGTTTAAAAACTTCATAAATCTCTAAAATTTGGTTTGACTTCTTTAGCTTGATCAGTGTTTAAGGAAATGAGGGTAAAAGAGAAGAGTTGGCTATTTCTTCATGGGTTAAAGTTTGGGTAAAAGGTTAAAAGAACACTAGCAGCATGTAAGGTAGTGAGAACAGTGCCTATGATAGCATGTTCATAGTGTTTAAATCGGGTATCAAGCAAAGCAAGTCTAGCTGATACTGGTAAACCTTTTCGACCATGAAGGGTGAGAACAAGACGGATTCCTCCAAGATGAAGATAAGTATATCCCTCCTGTTTCCAGGAAGTAATCAACTCAGGGAAAATTTATAGGGTAACATATTGTTCTGATGTGGTGGATTGAAGAGCACATCGGTCAAACCGAGAAGACTGAATATATTCTTTGGGTAAAGGTCTTTTGGTATTGACCGAGTCCAGATCTGCCAGTGAGGATCAAGTTTTCTTGCACAAGCTGGTAAGGATTGACAAGAGGCATGTAGGATTTATCGATTTGAACTGATTCAGGAACATAAGAGAACTCAACAAGACTTTCAATCTTTTTTGTGGTTCGTTTAGAACAAGAAGTAGGAAAAGTCAAGGAAGAGTCAAGGAAGAGGTTAGAGTAACAGTACTGGAATTTGAAGAAGAAGCCATGGTTGTTTTTAATCTTAGTCTGTAGGAAATAATGAATTAACGTTCAAAATTAAGGAGTTTTGGGAAAATATCATAAAACAATATTTTTACGTGCAAACACTTTTCTCTCATAAGTTTCACAAACAATTTTTTCCACAGCAAAGGAGATGAAACCTATTGCTCTTTTTCATATTTCGGAAAACTAAAATGAATCTGGCGAATGTTGCAGCACCTTGTAAGTGCACATGGGGATCATCTTCTTCAAACCATTAGGCATCTATCACAAAAGCTAAACCTTTCCCTGGATGGCAAAGCTGGTGAACATACTGCTTTTACGAGAAAACTGCGTCTAGTAGTCAACACTCGCACAAAATTGACACCAGCGAAGTGTGAAGCTTGGAAGATGTGGCATGAACATGGTCTATCAATTCAGAAAATTGCTGTAGGAATTCTTGAACTATTTAACATGATTATGTTTTTGGATTAGAATGTTAACGTGCATTAACTTTTATTTTTATTCATAGAACTACCCTGGTAGGCCAGCTCCAATAAAAGAACAAACTGTTCTTGGGTATCTTTTAGAGGCTGTCTCAGAAGGATTTGATATTACTTGGACCAGACTCTGTGATGAGATTGGACTGACAGATGAGATATTCTCAGCTATTCAGGAAGCTGTTTCAAAGGTTGGCTCCAAAGACAAGTTGAAGCCTATCAAAATGAATTACCCGACGGTGTAAGCTTCATGTTCATGTGGATTCTTTGACAATTTGATCAATTGTACTAGCCATAAATCTTGTGTGCGTACTGGATTATGTGGCTTTTTGTTCCATGTCATGTACTTGGATATAATGGAATATATTTTCTTAATGGTGCTAGATAACATAAGCACACATCAAGGTTTGTCTGGTTATGGGAAACTGTGGGATTGCTCCGGAAGTGGTTCCACCTAGTGAAAAAAGGGGGAATACAGATGAACTTCCCGGTAAGGCATCTGAGACATGTTCCATTGATACATGCAATGCTGAAGAACCTCATGAAGTTGAAGAGTTCGTAAAGAATATGGTTACCTATGGTTGCACATACAATAACAAACAAATGACCTCTCTTCCTGTCACAAAGGTCGAGGTAGAGTTATCGGTAGGTTGTGATGATGAGCTGTGTTCACATAAACGCCAAAAAGTTGATTCCCCAGATGGAAGTTTCACTGTACTTGAGGCAACAGAGAGTTCCGTGTTAAACTTGCTTCAGAAACACGATCAGGGGGTGAGTTTCAAAGAGGCTGCTCCAGTATGTGTGGTCTGCATTTAATTTGTGTGCATGTGTTTTCTACTAAGTTTTCTCATTCCAACATGCCAATTTTGCAGCTTCCACTGTCTGATATTTTGGAGCACTTCAATGGATCCAAATCAGAAGCTGTGATTGATCTGCTGAGTTGCCTGGAAAGTGATTTCGTTGTCTTTAAGAAGAATAATCTTTATTGGCTGATGTGATATTGGAGATGCATGGGACTGTTGAGACAGATGGCCATGAATAAACAATTTAAAAGAATTGTGGTTCTTGTGTACTGTATCCAAAAAAACCATGGTGATTCGAAGATACATTTATACACATGCAGGAAAATTAAGTCTATGTTTGGAATTGTACTAACGGATTGTTAAATAAGTGATTGTAGCCTTGTAGGAAAGACTAGAATAAAAGAGAATTCAATTCTTTGTTTGATAATCCAACTCCCCAAACCATGTTTGATAAATCATTTTAAAATAGATTATTTGAAAATCTGATTTTCGAATATTCTACTTTCTTACTAACTTCACAAAGCTTTGTGAAAGAGTATAAATAATAATTATTTACAATTTTAAAATTTAACAAATATAATTCGTCCAAAAGAAATTTAATAAATATAACAAATGAACAAAACAGCCAAATTGCGGACGATGGTCTCGCCGCCGTTCACAGTTCCCATTTCACTGGACGCCACCACCCATCTAGACGTCCACATGTCCTCTTCCATATGGACACGCTTAATTGTCCGTTTGTCAAACACATGCATACATATTGAAGCAATTCGTCGTAATGCTGGTGCCGTTGGCGTCGCCTCCACTTACAAATAACATGGGAACCCAGCTGCCATTTGAGCCAAGCAGAATCGCCGACTACACAATACGCTCCAGCGTAAAAAAAAGGAGCAATTTTTTAATTATATTATTAACTTATGGTAACAACTTTAATTTCCCTCTAGTCCGTTACCCAATGTCTATCTACGGCGTTGGTATTTCGCATAGGATCTAGCGGTCCAAATAGCTTGTCTCTAATCGAACTTAGCCGCATCCGTTAATAAACGGTTAATTTTGGATTGCTACCTCCTGAAAGAATAATATTTTAAATATTACCTAAATTATTATAATTCTCAATTTTTCTTTATTTTTATTCAAGAAATAAGGGAAAAATATTCAATTATAAATTCCTCACTTTAACATGGTAAAAGTTAAATGAAAAAGTAAGAAAACATAAATTCTAAATTTTATTATTTTTTAATTTACTTTACTTTTTAAAATAAAGAATTTTCTTATTGTAAAATTATTTTACGTGTGTGTGTGTTAATTTTAGACATTATTAAATTATTAGAACGCAGCCTACTAGCGTTTCGCAAAGGGTGGTATTTGGAAGAGAAGCTTGACACAAATTCATTTGAAGCAACATTATGATCTGCTTCTTTAATTTCTTTCCTCTCCAGTGTGTAATGTGTGTTATGGAAGGGATTGCCAAAAGTTTAATTAGGACGCACCGACTATTATATTGAATTGTATATTATATTAAAACGTAGTAAATTATTATACTGTATTGAATTAGATTGGATTAAAAAATAATTAATTTAATATAATCATTTTATATTATAATTTATTATTTTCATTTAAAAACAAAAACAATTAATACTCACTGCTTGAACCTTTCAAACACTATCCGCCCCTACCAACCAACTACTACCGAAGTTTGATGAAGTCAAAATTGAAATCATTGAAATCCTTGTTACAGAATCTATCCAACCATTTACAAATTAGCAATAGAGGGATTTTGTTGGTAGAAAAAAGGGGTACCAAACTGCCGGCTTCCATAACTTGCCGTCATTAAGGGGCATTGATTTCAAGGTACCACCACTACCATCTGCTTCTCCCCCATTTGCCCGTTGAGATGGTAGCGGTAGTGTCTTCCAACTCGCTGTCGTTGAGTTATAGAGCTGATTTTTCCCAAATACTTTTCCAGCACTACTCTTGCTTATAAATTTCATATGATTGTGCAATCCGTGTGAGGATTTTAAAAATATCAATTCTGTTTCAACGGACTCAATGGCCGGTGACAGCGGATACGGTGCGCAGGCTGCTAGCAGTGATGCTGTGGTTTAAATTATTTTTATAATCGATTAACTAATTTTAATTTAACTTCAAAAAATTTGAAAAAAAAGATAACTATTAAAAAGATGCCAACCCATAGACCCTTGGGAGGGGGTTTATTTTTAAGTACCTGCCAGAGGTTTAGGATAATTACGGTTAAATGATGAGATTGATCGTATATTCACTTATCTTCACTGTCGTTAGTATGAATATCCATTTACTGTCAGTGGACTGTCAAAATGATCAAAATACCTTTTTTGAGTTACTAAGTTAAACAAAAATAAAGTCTACCACTCAAATTTTGGTGATCTCATACTTAAAAGTATAGATAAAGTCATAAATACCTCTATCAAATAATAAATGTACATTGACCCATAATATCAATTAATTTTTCTTGAAAAAATTATCAAACTTCTTGAGATATATTGTTTTGGTATCACTAATGCAATAGAAAACACGTTGCCCATGACAACAACTGTATATTCATGTAATAATAGCTACAATTATTCAAAAGCATTTGTTTAGAATCAAAATCTCGAAAAAAGAAAATGGCATATGCAGTCATCTCAGTAATATTCAAAATAACATTACATTTATTAATTAACCATACCATAATAATTTAAGAAACAACATGTGCCATTTGCCACCACCCACTGCATGCATGGGTGTATAATTATCCATGCCGCAAATTTTGTTTCTCATATATTCTAGGTTATATCACTTAAAAATTCCACTTATATAGAGAAAACATGAACTAGTATGAATTAGTTATTAATATAGGTAAAGAATTAAGTTATAAATACGAGTGAAAAAGAAAGTAACACTACATGTTAATGGCGTAGTTGAGTTGTAGCTCAGCTGGTCACGACTTATTAAACTATGAATTAATGAGTTTATATACCTTGTTAAATTACGAATTAATGGGTTTATATATCTTATTATTATATTTATGTCGGCTAACACGAAATTCACACAAAATAACTTTCATAACTAAGCTAAGCTAAATTAATACTAAGTAATAGCACGGAGATTAATATATATACTAGCAGCCAATTTTGATAAATGAATTTGCAGCAACATAATCTTCAATATCTTTGAAGCTTAAGCGTCGAATAGAAATTGTTATTAGGAATAAATTTTTAAGGAATGTCAAAACTTCATTGTATCATTAATTGACAATGATTTGTTTAAAAATTTACTTGCTATTGAAAAATATTAGAATAAATCATCTAATTATTTATTTACTAGTTTTTTCTTTTCAAGAAGTGGAATTAGTCTGTCGACAAAGCAATTTTTTGAGCAATTTAATTGAATTTTTAAACCAATTTGTTATCTTATTCTTAGAGGTGGCAAAATGAGTCGTTGGGTCGTGTTAGGTATTAAATTATCGAGCTTCATGTCATGTCAAATTTAGTCGACCTAAACCCGACCCATTTAATAATTGTGTCAAAATATTGAGATCAAACCCAACATTGAAAAATAATTGGGTTACCCAATACCCCGCTTAATATCATATATTAAATAAAATTTACATTAAACATTCTTTACACATAAATACATACATACATACATACTTTATTGATATTATAAAATATATATATCTACCAAAATATTATACATTTACACTATTGAAGTTTTAATTTTATATATATATATATATATATAATATTATTTATTGATATTATAAAAAATATACATATCTACCATATTTTACACGTTTACACTACTAAACCTCTAAATGTATATAAAATTTTGTAAATAAAATAATGTTATTATATTCATCCTTTCAAAAAATAAAAATAAAAGAGAAAATCATATTTAATATTTGAGTTTTGATGAAAAAAACTTACAAATTATTTTAAAATAGAAAATATAATAGTGTCATTGATCGGGTAAATGGGTCAAAAACTATAACCCTAACCCAACACGGAAAAAATCGTATCGACCCGAGACCCGACCCATTTAATAATTACGTTAAATTCGACGGCCCATACCCATTTATTCGTGTCGTGTTTGTGTCGAGTAATAGGTCGTGTCAAATTTTGCCAGCTCTACTTAGTCCTATGCACTAGCTCTGCACACTTACCAATAACACTCCAATTTTCAAAATACAAATGATTAAAAAATTTAAAAAACATAAAAACTGTAATACGAACAAGTCAGTTCTCATGTCCTTGGTCTCTTTTATTACATTATTCTGTTGTATGCATATCACGTTTTAACTACAATAGAGTTCAAAAGACATGCTGTTTTTTCACCAACCCTATTGCTCTTTTCATTTTGATCTTGACATGAGGTCTAAAGCTACAATATATTTGATATCTAATTGTTAATTTGTAAATCAATTTATAAATTATTAAAATAAATTGAGAATAGAAGGGGAAGAAAAACCATAAACAAAGTGTCCTTATTTGGATAGATCATTGGATTGTAGTATAATTATTAAACTTGTTAGATGGGTGGGTCGCCCATGATGGTCCAAATCGATTGATCCGCACATGGTAGCGATTACCATATGCGGTTATAGGGGAGTTGAAGGAAGTTGATTTTGAAGTTGATTTAAAATCAACTTCCTACATTTCCATGAAATAACAAAACTCTTGTGAAAAAAAAAAAAATAGAACACCGAAAGTGATATGCAAGAATCTTCACCCTCTTCACTTCTTCATGAAGATAGAATAAGAACTTTGAACAAATCATTAGAAAGAGGGCATTTATATTATGATTAGAGGAGGATTTCCAATTGTGATTTCTTTTTGACCATTGATGTGATCCAACACTCAATTACTTTACTGTTTAATTTGAGAAGAAAGGTATTTCTAGAATCTTATTTTCCTTTATTAGTATCAGAACTAGGTTTTTGTGTTGGATTCTTGTGAATGGTTGAGTTTATTTCATGAAAATGCATGAATTTTATGTGTTAATTATTTTTTCTTGAAATATATAATCTAGTGGTTGTTCAATTTATGTTCTAGAATGTTAGAATCACTATAAAAAATTATAGGATCGAAAGACATAAAAACGACCTAGGGTTTAATTTGTATGAACCCTAATTAAAACATGAAATGCAAAACTTTATTTGATCATATCTTTTGAACTAGGCCATTATGCATTGTGATTTTATATTTCATTGGAATGATCTTTTAGAGCTTTCCAATGATATGTGATTTGTTAAAAAGGACTTAAAATGAGAAAGTTATGGCCAAAATACGAGAATCTGGTTGCATTAGGGTTACAAAATTTAGAAACCCTAATTTTGGAGAAGATGATGAACAATACGAGATTGGTTTTCGATGATTCCAACTTATTTTGACCTCCGATTGAAAATCTAAACTGACCATTGGAATTGAGACAAAAATCGAGTCGAAAAGTGCCAAACCCGACTTCATCAAAGCCAAAAGAGGCGGTGCATGGGCCCACTCTACGATTATGTGCGTGGGGAATGCATGACATTGTAGCATTGTAGTGTACACTATAGGTGAAAATGTAGTATACTGTAGCAAGTACTTTCATTTGATTGTGTGTGTGGTATAACGTGTCCAGTTAATATTTTCCATGTACCTTCTTATTCGGGACTTTGATTTGAGTGTCGTTTGCACTGTTTGATTAAAATTTAATTTTCTATTTAGTTTTAACATAAAATCAAAGTTTTTAACTTTTTATTTTTTAATTTGGAATAAAATTAGAATCAAATATATATTATTTCATGGATGAGCATTATACATTAATAAATATTTTGCTTTAGTGGGAGCTTCAAAAATATTTTTATGGAAATTGGCTGAAATTTAATTATATCTTGTGTTAAGTCATTCGTAACAATCACTAATATGAATTTTATGTTATTTGTCTTAGATGTCTCCCGTTAAAAGTTATGGACAAAGGAAGAGTGGTTAATGACAAATAAAGCTTGGTTTCACTTATGGATCGAATTGAAATTAAGAATGACTTTTCTTATAAAGAACTTATGAAGAAAATGGATAATTATAAGATGGATCTGATGTTCTATATGCATGAACATAGAAGACATATATGGGATTTTATTCGCTTAATGTGTGGAAAAGTGGATGCTAAGTTTGCAAATTGGGATTATTATCCAACGGATCCTCATAAAATTCCTTACGGGATGATAATAATCTGACTTATCTTCAAAACTCGCATGTTAGAGGAGATTGAGAATCCCTCGAACAAGTATTATATGTTGAGGTGTGAAATTGAACTAATGGAGGAGCGTTGTCTTATTTCGTAGATGAGGTGAACCTCGGTTTAGAATTCACATGAACATTCAGAATAGTAGACAAGGTAGTCGCCTTGGTAAGGGTAGAAATTATGGCATGAGAAAACCATAAACAGAATCATCAAGCAAGAACAATTATTTTTATTTGAAAATAGATTTAAGTATAAGGTAGATGAAAGAGTCACAAGCAACAAAGAATATTTTAAGAACATATAAAGGAGTCTATATATTACTTTAATCATGTTTGGTCATTTCTTTCATTTGTGAATTTTTATTCACTTTGTTGGTTGAACAATATGTTGAATTTTTTTTAATTGAATTTCTACATTAGTTGTTACTCAAATCAATATATGTTTTTACTATATCTCATGAATTATTCTACTGAGTAGAAGTTCTGATCAAATCGAATTTAATGAATTCATATTAGAAATGATAATTTTGCACATTAAAATTGAATTAATGATTAATATAATAAAGGGAATTGGATGATGATTGGAAGCTTCAACGACCTTTATTCCATTCTTGATGTTAGTTTGTCATGTTTTTCGAGTTTACATTTATGGCAAAATTAATTGTTTATGTGTCATTACTAGATGTTTTTATTGATTGTATTTTCAATTGTCTACGTATTAAAAGAAAATTAAGATGACATCCGCATCCCCAAGAACAGTGTGGCTGAGTTGGACAAGGGTGAAAGCTAAATGGTGACAATTATGAGTTTTGGCATCGTAAGATTGATGCGTCCTTGAGAAGTAAGAGACTGCAGAAGCTCACCGACAACACTCCCATTGGGCACGAGCATGGTAATCGCTCACCATAAGAGGGATCTTGAGGCTTACCAAGCCTGAAATAAAGAATAACAATGCTCATGTTGACGTTAAGTAGCAAGCAAGATGACCTCGTAGTATAAGTTTGAGAAGTATAAGATTGCTCAAGAAATGTGACTCGCTCAAAGGATAAGTTCCATGGCAAGTCGACCACTAGGTCGAAGGTTCTGATCAAGTTTGATTCTTGTCAAATCACTAGAATGCTACGCGAGGCAAATTTGAGGAGATGTCAAACATGATTCACAAACTTAAGGGTGCTAGACATATTTTGACTAATGAACAACGAGTCGACCGATAATAGATCTCTTCTGATTACTTAGGAACACGTAAAGGTGAATAAGACTTACAATGAAAGTATTAAAACTTTGAATGATATAGAACATGACAAAACTAAAAGCGGACGCCTTGAGATAGCATTAAGCTTTTGATAGTGTTATATGGCCAAGAGTCGAGTTCACGCAAAGCTGAAAGCCACGTAAAGGGTCATAAGTATAGTTTGAAGAGTGAGAAATTTGATCTTAATCGAGATAGGCGTGCTAGCAAGAAAAATGATAAATTCGAGATGAAATACTACAATTGTAGTAAGTCAGGTCAGCTTCGTTCGTGAGTGCCTCGCTGCCAAAATAGATCGAGCAACATACCAGCGCATGGCTCTGATTGAGATGCGTTGTAGAGTATCGTCGAATTAGTCAGGGACTAGATGGATATCGTGGGCAACAACTCCAAAGTTTGAAGCGAAATAGACACCGCAAATTGGGACTTGTAATGGTAAATGTATTCTTTATTTACAAGATAATATCCATACAAAGACCAAAGATCAACGAAACTTGGTTTTACTCTATCTTCTTGTGAATTAGGATATAGTTTAAACTTCATGGTTTTTGTTTGGGAGTTTTATAAATTAGTCTTTTAGTATTGGGCATTTGGTTAATGGTTTAGAATTATATTGAATACGATGCTGATGGTTGAGTTTTTATAATAGTTGGTTTTTTTATAACTTCCTTTAAGGGTTGAATTACCTATATGTGAAAATTGTTTAGTTGGAAAACAACTAGAAACCATTTGACAAAGGGGAATTAAAGCTGAAAAACCATGGTAATTAATCTATTTCAATATCTGTAGTCGATGAATGTAAAGGCCAAACATAGTCTTATATTTTATCCGCGTTCATCGATGATTATTCACGTTTGATCGTTTCCACTTGATTTCTCACAAATCAGAAGCATTAAGTACTTTAAGTTATATCTAAAACATGGTGGAGAAATTAACTAGACAAGAACAAATGTTAAAGTTCTGGGAGGTATTGATCGAGGGCGTGAATACCACCCCGTTGAGCTCAAGAAGGCTGTGTAATGAGAAAGGAATAAATAGACAATTGAGTATACAGAACTTCTAATAAAGAAATAGTGTAAATGGAAAAAAGAATAAAACTTTGTTAAAAAGCTTTGTTTCGATCACCATGGGCAATCAAATCTTCAATATCATAATTGGGAGATCTTTGTTAATCATTTGCCTATATATAACCAAGTTCTTTCAAATCCGAAAGAAGTTCCATTCCATATGAGTTATAAACCCAATTGGAAAACTGATTTATCTCATCCTCATGATTTCAGTGGTCCGCATGACTTATATTCACAACCTTTACCTAAGTTTGGGAAATCGCCAATTTAGCAGCAAAAGTGTATCTTTATTAGACATCTTAAAACACTCAAAGAATATGTGCACATTAGGTGAACATGAACGCGAAATCACACCAAATCAAAATGCGAGATGTCAATGTTCTAGAAAAAAAAATTTCTAGCATTGTCGAAGTTGATAAGGATTTTCAATTTTATAAATTGGAAGATTCGAATGAGGTTATCACTTCTAATGTCGATGTTGGCACTAGTGCAAATCCTTCAGAGATTACTTCTCTGAGTGGGAGCGAAATACCGACACTTTGGTTCCAACTAGGAATCAACTCGGAAGAGTAGTAGTAAGTTAATTCCTCGTCGTCATTTTGAGATTGAGGAGAAGCTTTTATGATTGCTTCACATGATAGTGAAGAGCCAAATACTTTTGACGAGGCTCTCACATCGTCTGCTAGGGATTTATGGATGAAAGCAGTAGAAGAAGAGATGGAGTTTATGAAAGCCAATCAAGTTTGGGACTTGGTTGAACTTCCACTTAATCATACAACTATTGAAAACAAATGGGTTGTTCGAATAAAACGTAAAGTAGATGGGACAATCGACAAATATAAAGAAAGATTAGTCGCTAAAGGTTATACCCAAAAGGAGGAATAGATCGTGAAGAAACCTTTTTCATAGTAAGGTATGTTTCCATGCATGATTAATCTTAGCTATCATTGCACATCTAGCATCTTGAATTGCACTGGATGTAAAAATTGCATTCTCAACGGAAAACAGGGAAGAAAATTTATATGCAACAACCACAAGGTTTTATTTTCGTTAAAGGTTAAGAGCGCATAAGGTATAAAAGCTTAAAAGATCTATTTATGGCCTTAAGAATCCTTCTGAAACGGAACCTTTTAAACTCCATCAAACTATAATTTGTTGTTTCAGTGATGGTTATGAAGATCATTATACATTAAGAGGTCTAAAGACATTTTTGCGATATTATCTTATACGTGGACAATATATTATCGTAGCAACGCAATAAGAAAGAGTTTTCCAGCTAAACAACTCATATCTTAGCAGTCAAATTTCATGATCATTCAAGTGAAACTTCTAAACTTTCTATCACAAAGAGTCTTACATTAAAAAAGAGATCCTCGGAAAGTGTTCAACATGATCATCAGAAGATTCCTTATTCAAATGTCGTTAGAAGTCTCATGCATGCCATGATGTGCACAAGACCTAATATTAGTTATCTTTGTAGGACTAGTATGTAGTTATTAATCTAATCATAGACAAAAGCATTGAAGTGTTGTCAAGAGGATTTTAGCATATGTTAAAGGCACCTCGTAAATTAATGTTTATCTTTATCGGAGGTGGTTTGTGACTTATTTAATATTTAGATGCCAACGGGGTGGTGATTTGGATGAGCGCAAATCAACTTCGGGATATGCATTCTTGCTAAATGAGAGGAGCCGTTACATGCCGATGTAACAAGAAGCAAACATGCACAACTTTATCGATGATGGAAGCCAAATATATTACATGTTCTACAACAGTTCAAAAGTTGTGTGGCTTAAGAGATTTATAGAGGACTTAGAGATTAGTAATAGCAATTATAGTCTAGTAACTATCTACTTTCGCACCAAGCTATTATCTCTTTTTCTAAAGATGCCAATAACCATAGCAAGTCAAACACATTGAGACTAAATATAATTTCATAAAAGACATTTTGGAGAAGAAGGAAGTAGCCATACAACATATATCTACGCATAACATGATAATCGATCCATTTACCAAAGTTATAATGAGGATGTATTTGCCTCTCATGCTAAATCACCGAGCTATGTAGATTGTAATTTTACATTGTTAAGATATTTGTTATTATTCTCAAGATATAGAGTGTCTACTATAATATAACCTACGGAGTCCGGGTAAACACGGAATTTAAAAATCTAGTAGTCAATTTATTATAACAAAGAAAATTAACTATGGGAAAAGAAATTGACATGAAATAAGTTTAAAAATATCTTGGAATTCAAGATTCACTCGGATTTTAAATTATAACAACTCTCTTATATTTGTATTTTGTATTTATTTTGTGAGTTAATTATTATGCCATTTAATTCTTAACAAATCATTAATGTGATAAATACGAAACAAAGTACTAATGTGCCATAAATATATTTAATTGTTAACATTATGTCAAAATATCATATAAATCGAAAAAGATCTAGATCTCTAAATTAACATGAAATAAAAGAAACTCGTAAAAAAATATATACAAATAATAAATTTTAAAACTCACTGGAGAATAATTAATTTGAATCCTCGAAACTTCACCTTTCACTCCCGCTCGTAAAATTTAGCCACTCATATTGAAAAACAAACACTCATTTTATTTAACAAATTTATGAAATATATTACAAGTGATCGATAACACAAAAAAACAAAAAAAAGAATTCCTCAACTTTAGCTTAGCTACTAGTCTTCTCTCCTCTCATTTTCTCTCTCTCTCTCGTTTGCCTTTTATAGGCAAAGATCATCACCATTTTTTCTTTTATTTTATTAATATTTATTTTATTTTATCTTATAACACACACACACACACACACACACTAAAAGGTGTGTTGGTTAGGTAATGAAATGGCCATCTAACCATCGCACCATTATCGCTTCTTTGTCTTTTTTTAATTCTTTATTTTTTTTAGTTTTTACATCTCTTTAATAACGCGTCTCCTACTCCAACAATTCTTCTTTGTTCCATTTTCAACTCCAAATCTTTCTTTTATTCCTAAATATTTACAATAAAAATTAACATACTATAAATTAATTTTAACATAAAATTTATTACTGAACTTAAAAGTAAGATAATTTAGGAATAATGAGGCATTAATCAACATCGTGAGTGAAAATAATAATTTTAGACTTATTAAACGTACACTTTTTAGCCGCTAATCACACCCTCAACCAACTTATCGCTATACTTCAAAGAATTTAAGCGATAAAAATTAGCAAAAATGAAAACCCAAATTAAAACTTTTTTTTATAAATCGAAGCTTATTCTTTCATCGAATAAATGAAAATAATTAAATAAAAGTATGTCTTTATCTTCATTTCCAAAAAATTACACCTATACAAATCGCTAAGAAAATCATGTAAAACGATCAATTATCGAGCTACATTAAT
>JASUUG010000926.1:0-41700 GCA_030449905.1 Luvunga scandens | reverse complement strand
GTTAATTATTATTCATAAATCAATTTTTTCCAGTTACTATTTCCATTTTTAATATATCTAATTTTATTCTCTACACATATACAAACGATTATATTTTGGAAATTACAATTTTTCCCTCCTATAGATGGCAAAAGGTAGAAATATTACAGCACTTTGAAATCTACCATTTTTACACCCTGTTGTTAATAAAGTTGGAATACGTTAGTGAATCTTACGAAAAGAGGATTTTGCACTTGTAATGTCATTTTGTAGAACATTTTTAGCAAAGGCCTGATAGTGCGAAGGATGTTAGATTTCGGCATATATTTCAAAGCTCATTTGATGAGAGGAAAAAAAATGCAAAATATTTTGCCAAATTCATTGTTCGGTGGCTTAATAAGCTGTTTGAATATTAAAAAAAACTTCAAATAAATTTTTGAGGCGTTAAAATAACAAAATTTGGCAAAACCTTAATTTTGACTTTTCCTATAATAGAAAGCTTTAAAAGGGTATATTATATGCCCAATCCGATATCATGTGCCCTATCTGCTTATTGCCAAACAATGTTCTACATCCTAGCATTAAATTACATTATCAGGGAATAACCGTCTTTTTGTATAGATTCACTAAGAGATTTAACAAGATGTAAAAATAGCATTTTTAGAAACTTAAGGTATAAATGATAGATTTCAAAGTATTGTAACATTCTTGACCTTTTGCCATCTATAAGGTTGGAAAAATGGTAATTCTCCAAAATAAAATTATTTAAATATATAGTCAATAAATTTGGATAAAGCGAAAAAGTAAATAGTAAATGAAAAAATGATTAAATAATATACTCTCTTCCATAAACACCGTAATGTAAAAATGAGTGGGACTATTTAAATGCACTAAATTACTCACAAAACTTATATTTAAAAATATTTTTCGTTATTAATATCCCTAAAGCAAATTGCATTTACTGAAAATAAAATATAATTGAATAAAATAGTTTTTACTCTTGGAAGTTTGAACCCATCTCAACATTCCATTTTAAGTTGTTCTTCATAAACCCCCTTTATTGTTAAAATTTGTTAAGAATATTATAGCATATAAAAATTATACATATTGGGTTTTATAGAGAAGCAAATTAGTATTGGAGAGAATTTTAATAATAAAATTAGGTAATTTTTTTTATTACTATTTTGTTTAGGAATGGTTGGAATTTTGTTCAGCCGAAATATTCCAACACGACTCTTTTGTTTGGATAAAAAATAGCAAATAAAATGAGAATGTATAGTTAATTGCAACTGAACATTGGATTATTAGATTTTCTTAAGAGTTCAAAATTTTATTCGGCCAAAACAATTTAGACAGTCTCTATTTATACAACTAACAACTAAACGATATGACAGAATGTATAGATTATTATAACCGATATTTTGATTTGTAGAACTTTTAGGAGTTCAAATATTGTTTGCCCAAAAAGTTATAAACAAACTTTTTTCAAACACATGCTTGCTTATTTAATTTTTGTTTGAGAATTAATGACTAAGCGTATTGTAGGGACGGCAGAATCCTCCATGAGTTTGGAGTCCCATGGAGCTTCACCCATAATGGGGTGAATTTTGAATAATTTTTGAGGAATGAGGTCGAGAATGAGAGAAAAATAATTCCCAAATTCTTAATAGAGTGGGATTTAATTTTGTACTCTCCACCCACCCTCACCCCAATCCCCATTATATATAAACATTTTTTCTAATTTTTATTTTATCAATTACAATGTTAGTTAATAATTTTTTTATTCTTACTTGATATAAATGGGTTATCACTAAAAGAAAACCCTATAATATAATTTTTATTCAATCTTAAAACATTGTTATGTTTTCTTTTCTCTCTTAAAACACTGCTCTCTTCAAACATTTTTTAATTTTAATATCATTTCAAGATACTGTTTCAAACAATCGAAGATTCTTTTAAATAATTTAAATACTTTATAATATGGTAATGATTTTATTTAAGTCTTTAATTTTTAATTTATTAAAATTATATATCTATATCTACTATAAAACAAATAAATGGGAAATGGGTTAAAGATGGGAAAATCATTCCCCATGTGGGGATTCCCCATCTCCACCCAACTAAATTTATTGGGGAATGAGATGGGAAATGGAAGTGAAATTTCTAATGGATTGGGGAATGGGGTAGGCCTCCCCGCCCCCACCTTACCCCACCCCATTGTTGAAATTCTAGCTAAGTAACCCAAGAGGGGGGGTGAATTGAGTTTTTAAAACTTAAACAAATAAAATTACACAACAATTAAAACTAATGCCTTAATAAAATAAAAAATAATAAATTTAACAATGCTCGCAATTAAAAGAATAAGGGAAGAGAGATCAAACACATGAGTTTTTACGTGGTTCGGCAAAACCAGCCTATGTCCACTCCTCCAAGCACACCAAGCTTGAGGATTTCACTATTCAAGCCTCCAAGGCTTCAAGTTCTTACAATTTCCAAGGCTTCAAGTTCTTACAATTTCCAAGGCTTCAAGTTCTTACAATTTCCAAGGCTTCAAGTTCTTACAATTGACTTCTAAGGTATCAATAAACCTTTACAAATGGTGTTTCACTCACTCACACCTTTCCCCAAGTATTTCCCACACTTATACTCACAATTTGATAATGAATTTGAAGATTACAACAAACACTCTCTATTAGAGTAGATATACAAATGGTAGCTCAATGATAGCTCAATATATGAAAATTTACAAAATGGAAGCTCAAAGCATGTTGTATAAACTGATTTCAGCTTAAAAAACTTTCAAAAACTTTCAAAAAATTCTTAGATTAGATTTGATTTTATTTGAGTTTATATAGTTTTGATGAGTAAACTAGCCGTTATTAACCTTCAGAGTATTGTCAGATCGCCGTTTGTTTTGGCGGTTAGCCGCTAAGCTTATGTGGTAAGTTACCATTGCAAATTTAGATCTAAAATTTGAAAAACCAAAGGCTAGGCAGTTAGCCGCTAATTCTCATCCGGCTAGCCACTTACTTTCTGTCTTCTAGGCATATTTTTAATATTTTTAAGTTGGCCCAAAATGTTTAGAAATTACAAGTGGCCCAATACTTTTTCAAATTATATTATGGACCAATATGTTTTATATTTTTGCAAAAAGGTCCAAATCAAGAATTTAAAACAATACTTATTGAGCCCAATACTTGTGCAAATTATGTTATGGACAAAATGTTTCATACTTTTTCAAACAACTCTAAATTCAGAATTTAAAACAATACTTGTTTAAATCAAAGTTTGTAAAACGTTTTCATTTTAATCCATAACTTGAAAAATCACCAATTCCATGAAATACTTAGCTTATGATTATAAAACCTTTGGTTTATGAAAAATAATGATTTATTAAATAAAATCTTGAGCTTCTCAAATGCTAAATCATGCATACATTAAATCATACCGGCTTTACAAGATTTGTAGCAATGAAGTCACTTGCGCTAATACTCAATCTTGGTTGAGCCATTATCTGTTCAGTGCTTTGAGCTCGATTTCACTTTATTCACTCGAATAAAATTTACCCTTCAAAAATTAGTGAAATTGTGAAATATAATAACACATGTTTGTTATCATCAAAATTACAATTTGTATAGCCCTCTAGGCTAACAATCGCCATTCCTAGTGTATTGTAGTTTGGTTTTAAATAAATTATTTGAAAAATGATCGTCTTATAATTTTAGTCTTTAATATATCAAACACTTATCAAATTATTAAAGATTTATTCATGGGGAAACTAAAGCGATCCAAACATATCCTATGATTGTAAGGAAAAAAAATGGAACTGAAAATGAAGGAAGCATATATTTAATTCACTCATTGTATCTGTCTCCTACGATTAAAGATAAAATATTTATTTTTATTTTTCTGATTCTATCCATTCTATATCTGATAACCATTGTTCGTTTTTCATACTTGCAAGGCCTGAGGCTAAACTTGTAGAGGAAATTGTCAAGGACATTTTGAAGAAATTGGAAAATATAACAGTTTCAACTGACCTTGAAGGCCTAGTTGGTTTAAATTCTCGAATTGAACACATTAAATCATTACTGAGTGCCGGATCGCCAGATTTTCGCATTGTAGGATTTTGGGGCATGGGTGGTATAGGAAAAACAACGATTGCTGGAGCTCTTTTCAATCAGATTTCTAGGGAGTTTGAAGGCAAGTGCTTCATGGCAAATGTAAGGGAAGAATCAGAGAAAGGAGGTGGATTAGCAGATTTGCGAGAGCGAGTTATTTCTGAAGTATTAGGAGAAAATCTCAAAATAAGAACCCCCATTATTCCTGAAATTATTAAGAAAAGGCTACAGCAGATGACTGTTTTTATAGTTCTCGATGATGTGAATAAATGTGGGCAAATAAAGTACTTAACTGGAGGGCTTGATCGATTTGGTCCGGGAAGTAGAATTATTGTAACCACTAGAGATAAACAAGTTTTGTACAATTTCGGAGTGAGTGACGTATATGAGGTCAAGGGATTGGAATATCCTGAAGCTCTTGAGCTTTTTTGTAACCATGCCTTTAAAGGAAACCATTGCCCTGAAGATCTCTTAGAGCTCTCAAGGCGTGTACTCGATTATGCAAATGGCAATCCATTAGCACTTAGAGTGTTGGGTTCTTTCCTTCATCAAAAGAGCAAATTTGATTGGAAAATTGCATTGGAGAACTTAATGCGGATTTCCGACCCTGATATCTATGATGTGCTAAAGGTCACTTATTATGAACTGAAGGCAGAAGAAAAAAGTATGTTTCTGGATATTGCATGTTTTCTTGAAGGAGAGGATAAAGATTATGTAACAAAGATACAAGATGATCCTAATTTTGCGCACTATTGTTTGGGTGTCCTCGTTGATAAGTCGCTTGTGACAATATCATGTAACAACAAGTTGCAAATGCATGATTTACTGCAAGAAATGGGACGAGAGATTGTTCGTCAAGAATCAGTCAAAGAACCAGGCAAACGTAGCAGGTTGTGGTATTATGAGGATGTTTATCATGTACTGAAGAAAAATAAGGTAAAATTCCACCTATTTAATATTTGATCTTGAATGGGGCTACATGCATGCACTCATAATTTTCCTAACTATTTTCATGTTCTCACTTAAGGAGTTCTTTTTAATTTTAAAATAGATTTATTATTTTGTGAATTTAGTCTAATTATTCATTTTTGGCTTTTGTTCATAAGGGGACAGACGCAATTGAAGGTATATTACTGAATTTGTCTAAAACAAGAGGCATACATTTGGATGGTAATGTCTTTGTAAATATGTCAAATCTAAGATTCCTGAAATTTTACATGCCTGAGTATAAAGGTGTTCCAATTATGAGCTCTAAAGTACATTTAGACCAAGGTCTTGGGTATCTTCCTGAGGAATTGAGATATCTTTATTGGCACCAGTATCCTTTGAAAACGCTTCCTTTGAATTTTGATCCAGAGAATCTTATTGAACTCAACTTACCTTACAGTAATGTTGAGCAAATCTGGGAGGGAAAAAAGGTAAAATGTAAAATTAATTTTTCTTTCTGTAACTCTATATATATATATATATATATATATATATAAAGCTGTTGACGCTAATTATTGATATTCTTTTACAGGAAGCTTTCAAGTTAAAATTTATTGACCTCCAGCATTCGCAATATCTTACTAGGATTCCAGACCTAATAGAAACCCCAAATCTTGAGAGAATAAATCTTTTGAATTGTACAAACTTGCCTTACATTCATTCATCAATACAAAATTTCAACAATCTCAGTATGCTGAGTTTGGCGGGCTGTCGGAGCCTTGTTTCCTTTCCACGCAACATATATTTTAGATCTCCTATAGCTGTGGATTTCTCAGACTGTGTTAATCTCACAGAATTTCCACTGGTTTCGGGGAATATAATAGAGCTAAGACTGTGGAACACCCCAATAGAAGAAGTTCCTTCGTCTATTGAGTGCCTAACTAATCTTGAAATCTTAGAACTGAATTTTTGCAAGAGGCTAAACAGGGTTTCGACGAGCATTTGTAAATTGAAATCTCTTTGTTGGCTTGATCTTGGTGGTTGCTCAGACCTTGAGAGTTTCCCTGAAATTTTGGAGAAAATGGAACATTTGCTAGAAATTGATTTGAAACAGACGGCAATTAGAAATCTACCATCTTCAATAGAACATTTAGAAGGGCTCAAAAAGTTAGACTTGGGGTATTGCTCTAAACTAGCTAGTTTGCCAGAAAAGCTAGAGAATTTAAAATCTTTGAAGTACCTAAACGCAGAGCTTTCGGCCATTAGTCAGCTACCATCCTCTATCTCAGATTTAAGCCAACTTAGAAAACTCAATTTTTCTGGATGCAGAGGTTTGGTTTTGCCACCATTATTATCTGGTTTATCTTCTTTAACAGAGTTGCATTTAATCGACTGCAATATAACAGAAATTCCTCCGGACATTGGCTCTCTATCCTCAATTGTATGTTTAGCTCTAAGTGGAAATCACTTTGAGCAGTTGCCAACAAGTGTGAAGCAACTTTCGCGGCTGAGATATCTTCACTTGAGCAATTGCAACATGCTTCAGTCTTTACCAGAGCTTCCAATATATCTAGTCTATTTAGAAGCAAAGAATTGCAAGCGACTCCAATCTTTGCCGGAGATCCCATCATCTGTAGAAGAACTAGATGCATCCATGCTGGAAACAATTTACCAACACTCTAGTGGAATGATGGACGGCATACTATTTTTCGATTTTACTAATTGCCTGAAGCTGAATGAAAAAGAGGCACACAAGAAGATTTTAGCAGATTCAGAACAAAGAATTCAGCATATGGCAATTGCATCACTGAGACTGTGCTATGAGATGGTAATTAAGCAACTTTCTTTCTGTCTGCTCTGATTCTCTTCATTAGGTTGGAAATCATGATTTTCGTGTTACAGGTATATTACACACCCTACGGACTCTGCAACTGTTTTCCTGGGAGTGAAATTCCTGAGTGGTTCAGCAATCAATGTTCGGGATCTTCATTAACAATCCAACTGCCGCGTTCTTGCAGCAGAAACTTAGTCGGGTTTGCTCTTTGTGCTGTTATTCAATTTGAGGAGGATATTGATGCTAGTGGCAAATATTGCAATGTCAAATGTAGCTACAATTTGGAAACCAAGGCTCACTTGGAAGTGAAGCATAATGTTGATGACTATTACAATTTGAGTCTTAATGGGCCTATGGATTCAGATCATGTGTTACTCGGATTTGAGCCCTGTTGGGATACTGAGGTACCTGATGATGGCATCAATCATACAACTGTCGCATTTGAGTTCTCCGTTGAGTGCGGAAACGAAAAATGTCATCAGGTGAAATGTTGTGGGGTGTGTCCAGTATATGCAAATCCGAACCACAACAAACCCAACACTCTGAAATTAGTTCTTGGCAGCGAAGAAGAATGCACCAAAATTAGGATATTGCATTATGAGGTCCGCATGAGTGGAACTTACGACGATGAAGATGAAATGGAACCGTGTCCCAAGCGAATTTGCAGAGACCAAATCAACGCTCATTAACAACAGAGTCCATTGTTTCCTCACATTTTGTTTTTCCCCTGTGAGTCCAAAGCTCAAATTAATTTCTATCTTCCTTATCACGTGTTTATTTTATATCTAATTCTATTTAAAATAAAAATTCACACTTGCTGAGAACTATTTTATACTGATTTGTATTTCTTTTGATTGGTGATGGCAAAGATGATTGATCGGTGTTGCTGGTGGAAGACTCACGGATAAGAGGAGCCTCCGTAATATGATGAGGTCTGTTGTGTTCTATTATTTTACTGGTACGGATTTTATATAATTGAGCTGCTTAATTGTTAGTCTGAGCAAGGTGTTCAATGAAATGAACTTGGTGTTCGATTAAATGAATTAGCTGTTAGACATATTGTCTCACGGAGTAATCTTCCAATCAGACCTTTCCATCTTTCTCTTGTAGTGTAAATACTGTCTCAGCGAATGATGGTGACTTGTGAAGCTGATTCAGCAATGAACAAGAATTCTCCATATCATCTACGGATGAGTTTAAGACTCAGCAAAGCACTGTTTTAGCGTGGTAAAAGCTGATGACCAGAGGGGAGAATAGCTGTGATTTCCTTCAGGATTTACTTGGCCATTGTGAGAGTTCTTTGCTGATCCATTGTAATCTTGAGAGTAAACGTTTGCAGTTTCCAGGTTGAAATAAAGCCATCTATGATCTGTTGCTACTCTGAATGTGCTAAAAATATGATATTATAACTATTATTTTTCAGATCAAATAAATGTTCATCTAATAGTCATTATTAATTCAATCAATCTTAACTAATAAATTAGTTTATAATTAATTTTGGCAAAAACCACTTATACCCTGAAAATTTATTTAAATGGCTATATAAACCCCTTCAGTTTCATAAATAGTCACACAGATCCTTTTTCAACAGTTATATGATTAAATTTTTATGACAAATACCAATACAATACTAACATAAAAATATTCTTGGATTCTTCTTTCATGCTAAATTTACATGGTGTCAATTTTGGCTAGTTACAGAAAATAAATTTCTAAAACCTTCCATGGTGTCAATTTTGGCTAGTTAGAAGTAATTAGAAGTAAGGATGGCAGAATGTCTGGCTCGAGCCAACATGTTCGGGTCTAGTGTTGAGAAAACATGTTCGGGTCAAACCAAGTCCAGTCTTGACGAATAATGCTAAGACCGCGATAAAAGAAAATATGAATGTTCCAAGTTGTCACTGATCTTTTTGCCATCTCTAAGCACAAGAAGATTTCTTGAAGTTAATGTTATATATATCGTGTTTTACCAAAAACAAAAAAGTTCAAATGATTTTTGTAATATAAAAAGTTCTTGTCCCGTTATCACGGTTAGAATATGTTAAAGAAATCTTTACGAAAAGATCACTTTTGCATTTTATTGGAATCACATCAATTTGAATTTTTAACTATGTTTTTTTTTCCGAACGATTATCTTTTATCCAAGCGACCAGGAGACCATCCAAGAACACTACTTCGGCACGTTTCATTTTTCAAACAAAGGCCCAACTCAAGGGGCCTGACGATCTACACATAAAAGAAAAAATTAAGAGCTACATAGAAATTTTAGGGGTTGGGGTGAGCGAGGGGGTGGTTGAGGAGGAGGAAAAACTAGATTAACTATGAATATGGAAATAAATCAAGCTGTAATTCTTTTAACTTTTTTTCCTTTTTAAAAGGTCAGAATATATGACGAAGAGACTATTAGATGCCTAAATGAGAGCTTCTAGGGTGCAAATGTCTAAATATGGATTTTATGTAAATTCGTTTTTATATCAGATGGCATTATAATGTTTTTGTTCAATTAACTATTACACAGATATAATGTAATAGTGGATCCACACAAAATCCACATTTAAGCATTTGCACCTAAAAATTTATATATATATATATATATATATATATATATGATGTGATGTGGAAGAGGATCGATGAAGAAGAAGATAAAATAATAAAAACTATAGATGGAGAGAGAATTAATTCAACTAACGATAGTGTCAGAGTAATGAGAGGTTTATAAAGTAAAGGTTTGAAAATATTCTTAATGGCTGTGTAAAGTAATGGGTCTAATAAGGAATTTGTCAATTTGATGGGTTTATATAATCTCACCTTTGTGAAAAATTAAAACAAATAATTTTTCATAATTAAAAAACCTCTATGTTTTTATTTTAAAACAACAAACAATAGGGACTGTATTGTAATTAGCCTACAAAAGTACAAAGCAAGGGGTTACTTGCCCCACAGGCAACGTAGTTTTTGTCCTCAAATTAAACAAGTTCTATCTTCCTGTATCGTAAGTTAGTAATATATGAATTCTAGCACCTGTAGCATCTTAAATAGAACTTCATATGCAACTTTCATAACAAAGATTATACTATATTTTGGAGGAAAATTTATTTATTTAAATAAAAAGAAAAGGATACACAGTCTAGGATGTCTTGCACAGCAAGCAAAACAAGGACAAAAACAAAAATAAAAATGTTTCAGCATCTACATATGTAATGCCAAAATTTTTAATAAATTTTAAATTATAGAATTTTATTTTATTAGAATTTATAAGTGGCACTACTATCCCCACTAATAAAGATTACTCATGGGGTCATTTTGGAAAATATATATATTTTCCAAAACCTAATAGGATTCCTTAGGACTCCATATAAATTTATACTTTTTCATCCCCCATAACCCTCAATTCACAATGTTTTCTTCTATTCTCTCTGCTGTTAAATACTCTCTTATTCATACCTTAAAATTCAAACCCTTTCTTAAGGGAAAACCTTAAGGATTGGTAAGTTCTACACTCTCTACTCTCCACATGTTTTTCTATCACTTTATTAGGGTTTTTATTGACATGATTTTAGATTATTACAGATCGTTATGCATGATTTAGGATGAGTTTAAGTTTTGTTTAGGGTTTTGGTTTATTACTGAGTTTTGTTTATTAATTCTAGACACAATAAACACACTGGATAATTCTAACTAGAATGAGTATCTTGAAATTAACCATATGTTTTATGAACAATTCTTGTCAAAAACCTTATCTTTCTGAAAACTAGACATGTAGGGATTATTAAATAAATTTAATTTCATAAGATTTGGTTTTTTTTTCGATTTTATATGGATTTTCGAAATTGACTCTGTTGCATTGGAAAACTGCGATTCCAGCAGAATGACTAGATTCAAAAAATTATTTGTAGAGCCAAATGAACTCCAAAACTTCTGAGATTTTAAAAAGAGGTTGTTATATTTTTCTAGTGATTCCAGTTTTAATTTCATAGTTTTCTGATTTATGAATAATTTTATAAAAATCTGGGAATCCATACTATCCAGTTAAGGTACTGTGAGACAGTTTCGAATTTATCAAGAAATAAATAGTTTTGAAAATGTTTTTTATTGCAGATTCTTTTGGAAAATTTATGGGAGATACTCATGGATGTCAGAATAGTTCTAAAAAAATATTGTGTCATTATGACCTTTAGATTGAGAGGTAAAATTCTAAGAATCAGACTTGTACGGGTATGCATTAGGAAATCAGGTTTTTAGAATAAGTTGTTAATAGTTACAAATTGCATTTGTTTAAGGTATTGGAGGTGTTTGAGGCTGTTTGAGACTTAGATGAGTGTTTAGATCATTGCTTTTATCAAGGTTAGTAACTTCATTCCTAATATACTAGATAAGTATGATTATTTTGATACTACTATAAGTACATGTGTTTTTATAGTTCTTGGAAAATTAATTATTTTTCATAAAAAAAATTAGTTTATGTAAATGTTTTCAAATACAAAATTTATGTCTTTTAACTTTTTAACTTAATATTATAAATGATTTTAAATATGTAATTTATTTTGTTACATGATTATTTTTTTTATGATTTTGTTTATAAGATATCTTGCAAGCCTAAATTATAGTTACGAACATTTATTAATTTAATACAAATGTTTTGTGCCTGTGTACGATTTAAATTATTTATGATTGTACGGGGGCCACCTCTTGAGACTATATGGGGGCCACCTCTCGAGGGCCAGAGTGCAGCGAAGTGCCACATACAGTGCGAAGTGCCACGCACTAGTCTTACATATGAAAAACTAATTTGAATGTTTTGGCTCCTTGTTCATAGTTACTCTGATTCTGATTTTGATCGTATAATACGATATATATATATATGTTTTGGACCAGTACTGGGTTTCTGTTCTGAGTGTGTACATGATATTCTAATTCTGATTCTGTTTCTGGCCGGGTTACCTGGAGTATAAGTGACACTATGTGACATGAGCTAACCTTTTATTTTCTGTATATATGCCTTACTATATGCTTTCATCATTGATGATAACTCTATGAAGTGAGAGTTATCAATAACACTTTTGGACTTAAATCAAGATTATTTAGAGTGTAAATGATGTGTTTTAGTTGCATTTTAACTTAATTTTGCATATTTATCTATTTTTAGTTATTTGCAATAAATTAGGTGATTTTGGAATAAATTGTGTGTGCTTAGATTATATGTTTACATTGTAGGCAACTGGAAGTGCAAGTTCAAAGACAAAATGCTGTGCAATAGGCTTGGAAAAATAAGGAAGAAAATTGGCTACAGAAAAGTAGAAACTAGTCTGAAAAAGTGCATTGTTGTAGCACGATTACTATAGCAATCCTGGAACAACAGAAGAGAAAAATTTACACGAATCTAAGAAAAAATTTGCAATCTGCAATTTCCAAATATGAAAAATACGTGCCCTAAGCGTCCAGTTACCCTAGTTTTTAATTATAAAAGGAAGCGCGCACAAAAGAAAAGGATACATCTTGGAGAGCCGTCAACCACAAGAAAATAACGAGAAAATAAAAAGAAAATAGCAAAGAGAAGAGAAATTCAAGGGCTGATCAGAAGTTGCAGGCGTGAAGAAGAAGAATCAAGAAATCTCAAAGGATCACTCGCCTCTATCTATATTCTCTTTGTTTTCTTTAATTCATGATGATGTATATCATAGCTAAATTGGTTTTATTTTTTGTTTTGATACAAATCATGAACTAAATCTATTTGTGGTTGAGTGAATGATAAGCTTGATGGTTTATTGACTGAAAGTATATGATGTGCATGACTGCTATAGCATTTTGTTTTGATAGTGCTTAATTTCATTCATTATTTCTGCTAACCACCCATTTAGTGATACAACCTAAGAGAGAGCAACAAAAGGGCCTATTTTAGTGGAACATATCAGAGCAATACTTAGTTTTAGATTAGGTTTCCCAAGTTGGGTTAACCCAATTTGAATAGAGCTATGCTTAATTTAAAACTAGTGATGAACTAGACATAGGGATTCACCTTATAGGGTAATTAGGAACCTTGATCGCATAATGCTATATCTTGTGTGATTTATCAACTGGTCATTATTAGGTTGCATATAGATATAAGAAATCCAACAAGCGACAGTTAAGGATGTATTAGATTCTGCCCAGTGTTGTAGTAATTGTTGTAGCAACAGTACCTAACAGAAAAAATAGGCAATACCATTAAGTGATTTAATTCACTCAACTACATCATCTTTAATGATTATATTTTTGTGTGAGACGTGTTGATTTATTTTAGTGTACTTTATTTTCTGTCATTTAGATTTCTTAGTTTAATTTAGTTGTTAAAAAGAATTTGATTTAATTAAAACTACACCAAAATTACTTGTTGTAGCAATTCTTATAGCATCAATCTCTATGGAAACGATACTTGAATACTTATCACTTTATTACTTGTAGTGTACACTTGCGCATTGACACCTATATATTAAGAAATCACCCAACAATGGAATATGCTTCTGATATTTTGAATTACTATGAACTTATATGATCTTATTGTAATACGTCGTTTTATAAATCATAATATTTGCTTTGATACAATAAGGCTTACAAATATTTTGGTATCTTTAAGCATAGTGTGTTAGTAATGGTTTTACTTATGGAGTTGATGGCTCATCCCTTGTCATTACTTTTTGCAGATTAAATATCTTATTGAGAGATGTACTTATCATTGGAGTTAGACATTCGTTTCCTTTTTCTAGTTATAAGAGAAAGATAGACTTATGCTTCTTCTAAGTTTATTTATTTATGAACTTGTAATTGAGAAGTTTTGAGACTTTTGTTATGTTTGAGGTATCTCAGTTTGAGATTTCTATGTACGGATCTTGATTTGTTAGTAACCTCCTTCATTACGTGCTCCGCACGTGTTGAATTTGGGGTGTTATAATGTAAACCAATGTAAACAAAATACTCATAAGAACTATATCATTGGATACATTGTGGAGGTGACAATCCACAAGGGTTAACCAAAGCCTTCCGTAATGCGGTTATCATTGTCCATCACATGTTTATTAGAAGTTCCTTTGCCATCATTAAGCATAGACTTGATCTTCAAAATGAAATTAAATGACTAAAATTAAGTAGCTTAATTCTTAAGGCAAACAGAAATCCAAAGAGTGCTGCAAAGCATGCAAAAACAACAACTATTCCCTGAAAATCATGTTTGAAATCAAAATGATGTCTAATAAACAGTTTCACAATTTCATTTTTCATTTTTTGCTCCACATCCCTAAACTGCAAGGCAGTCAATCCATACAAGGTCCAAGCTGTAGGGTTTGCCCAATAGTACCATCTCCACCATATAGGAATTCTGTGTGGTTTGACAAGTTGAAAGATCAAGAAAGAAATCTATCATATCAAATAGAAATGGCAGGATAGTGGTTACGGGTTTTGGGATCATAAACCTAGAAAAGACGTTCAACATTCTATAAATAAAGTTGAAACAATGGTAGCGATGTGGTGGTTTGGTGTTATAGCCAATCACCATGAAGAATATATACCTGTAGGTGTGATATTCCAAAAGGCACTAAAACATGCCACGTGTCTATCCTATCAAATAAAAAAAGCTATTCCGGAGAAACAACACACAAGCTATTCCGGAACATCCAAGATATTCTGGAGAAATAACACCTAGGCTATTTCGGGGCAGTAACACCAAAGCTGTTCCAAGGGAGTAACATTAAAACTATTCTGGAGGAATAACACCTAAGAAGAAATTCCTCCGGAGCTTATAAATATGGCTAGAAGTGAGAATTAGTTCTATAATCCATCAGACCAAAAAACCACGCCTAAAAGTCATAATGACACAGAAATATGGACGTTCGAAATTGCGAGTGCCATATCTTAGAGGCATCAAACTACATTATATGTTCATTTGAAAATAAGAGAGAAACTAGCCCGAAATGGAAATAACTTCCAAATCTATTTCGGAGGAATAACACTCAAGTTGAAAATTCTCAAGAACCTACGGAAGTAACTAAAAACGAAAAAATTCATTCTAATTCCGGATTCCGAGGTCTGAGGAAACCACGCCCAAGGTCATAAAAAAGCACATAGGTACGGAAAAAATGACAAAGGTCCGGAATAAATGACGTAGGTCCAAAATAAATATGTTTATTTCCTTACGATAAAATTCATATCCACGTGCACAGTAAATGATGGGTGACATGCGTCGTTAGGGAGAAAGCCCAAGGCAAAACTCTAAACCCATGTCACCCACCATCTATAAATAAGGATCTTCTTCTTAAGAAAAAGGAGACCCCTTAAATCAAAAGAAAGAGCATTGTTCATCACTGAAAAATAAAGAAATCAACCTTGTCTTCATCATTTTTCTCCTTTCAAATCTCAATCACACACTAACGTGGGCGTCGAAGTGCCTTTTTTAGGTACCCACCTTGCCGAATCCAACATCAACGCACGTCACAAGCTCTCCACAAAATCAAAAATACGTGTGAAGGTAATTTCCAGCACCTTCAATACCAAAAGAATAAAAATCAGTAATGAAACACATGTTTCTTTTAACATTTCAAATATACATGCAATGAGTCCAACAACTACTTGTGCTGCTGCCCATGGAATTCCAGAATACATGCCAGCGGCTTGTTCTCTGAAAAGACTGCTCTTTCAACTAATACTAGTGGCTACACCGATGAACAGTATTGAACGCCGAGGAAAATAATTGCATTGAACATGGAACCCCATCACATTAAACAGATTTTGGCTCTTTTGGCTATAAATTGAAAAGCTAGGATTAAGATTAAAAGGCGGATGAAAAAGCAAGACTTTGAATTAACATTTAAATATGTATTGTTCCAGTCTCCTGGTTGTAACTCACGCTTTAACGTTCAAGTAGCGAGAAAATGACCTAAGCAACATTGCTGTAAAGGTTGAAAAGGAATTTAACAGTAGTGTATGCTGGATTTCGCCAGTGTGACAAGTGTTGTTTTCACAAGAAAGCCATAAATTGGGTGAAAGCTGACTGAGAGTGCTGGTAGGAAAATAGAGGTCCTTTGAACATCGAGCAGGCTTGCTTAAATCTTCAATAAGTGATTTATTTCTCCTGATATATATAGTAGTCAGCATTTATTTGGAGCTTAACAAATGCATTGGCAGTGTATTGAATGGGTTTTTGGTCTATAGGCTATATATCACCTGGACAATTATGAGCTTTTGTGAATATTAGAAAAATCACCCCTCAAAGCTACTTCTTGCGATAAAGTAGTAACTTCCGATGTCCGAGTTGCCGAATTGTAAACATCTTTGATTTTCTCAGCTCCAGGGATTCCCTTAAGATAACAAATAAACATGAGTCAGTTGGTTTCATGATTTGGACTACGCAAGTCACTTCAAAATGATATGTCAAGATAGATTATTGTAATAATGAAAATGTGCATCAATCATACTGCAAAGTTGCTGATAAGATGGCAAGAATGGCAACTCAATAGCCCAACAAAAGTTTCTTGTCCCACTCGCTTCATAAGAAATACCAAATAGCTGTTATGCATTGTCGAGGAATTATAATCAGTAGAGAGGGGAAAAAAGGAACTTAATGTTTCTTTCATCTAGAATTAACACTGCCCACCTCATCAAAAGCTTCAAATATGTCAATGCTCCGTTGATGGATGATGCACACTACCGTCCTTCCAGTGTCCACTCTGTTTATAATAGTTCTCACAACAATTGCAGCAGCCCCTACATCTAGCCCAGAGGTTGGCTCATCCATAAATATAATGGATAGATTAGCCACGAGTTCAACCACAATGGTAAGCCTCATACGCTTCTCTGTTGACAGACCACTTACACCAGGCGAACCAACCTGTGATTGTCGCAATGGTTCCAACTCCACAGGCTCCATGACATCCCTAATAAACATTTGCAAATCAAGGGTAAAACTAAAAATTGGTATGACCATATCCAAAAATGAATTTAGAGAATCAAACAATTTCTATTCTTGTACACGCTCTTTGACTTGTTTCATCTCTCAATGACACCATCACTCCAGGTGATTTCATTACCAACCTTTCTGGTTTTAAAATCAACTTCAGGTGGTAAACGGAGCGAGGTTGAATAGAGTAAGGACTCATATACAGTAACAAAAAGAGAATGGTTATCATTTTGCTCACAGTATCCTGAAATGTGAGCAAAATTTTCTTGCTTCTTTCGGTAACCAGATATTGTTATGCTCCCACTAATATATCCACTCGTTTTCGTACCGGCGAACACGTCCATTGAAGTGGTTTTACCTGCACATTAACACTCATTCAAGCTGTAAAAACCCTGGGCCGGAAAAGCACTGCTCACACCATTCAAAAGCACTAGTTTTCTTCTGAAACACCTTGAAGTTTCATTTCCTATAAAGTAAAATATAACCAACCTCCGCAAACGAGATATAGATATTAAGGATCCAAGAGGGGATAACATATCCTCATGAAGGGAAGAATCCAAAATCTCTTTACTTGTAGAAGACAGGAAGCTTCGCTATGGTCATAGAAATCTTTGAAAAATCATTGAAAATGACCATCACATTGGCAAAGGACATGACACCAGCGTAAATTCCATCATCAATTAATGAGTCTTTGTGCCTCTTCGTTCTGAACAAGAGTATCATATAAACCAATGAGATAAATACAATCTAATAGCAGGGGAAAAAATAATCAATAAATCATTTTCATTTAATGATATAAAGAAAAAAATGATTAAAACAATTCATAGTTAAGTTTCTTCTCACTTGCGCGAGCTTGAAGATGTGGACAAATGAGTTCCTCTTCATCAGCAAAAGTTCTCTTCACATACAAGCTTTTAACAACTCCCTCTTGCCAACACCATGCACTTCTGTGGTCAAAGCAGCTTAGTGGCTTTTGCTCTTATCAAATGGAGTCCGAAGCTCATCAGAAGTTTTTTGTTCCCCATGGACCGAAAGGAATGCCTCGGCAAATTCCTGAACTGTGACAAACCTGTATGGCCTCTCTTTATGTGCCCAATATTGCTTTTGATCTTTCTTCAATGTCACCTGCAACATATTATCTGCACAGATTGCATTGGAGAAGTTACATATAAGGTGTAACATATGCACCAAAATTTATTTAATTGAGTGTGATGTTATTTTTAATTTTTGTCGCAAATTTTTTTTAAAATCGTCGGATTGTTACAAATTGTTGTGGGTAATTGGACGTAATTATTAAAATTAATTTTGCTTGAATAATTTAAATTTTTATCATGATATTAAATCGAGACAATTCGGACATGATTCAACGGCTGTATAATCGGATTTTATTTCAATACTCAGGTTCGGTATTAGTTTAATTTGTATTAAGCTTACCCAAAGAAAAAAAAGAGAAATGTCGATTACTATAAATGGAAAGTGATGAGAGAGAGAGAGGCATTTTAATTCTTTCCAAAAATAGAAAGGAAAGAGAGAGAGGAGCTATAGACCCCTTGACCCGACCCAACCCAACACGACCCGACCTGTTGACCCGGCCAGATCTCGCAATTCCGGTCACCCCACTGGTCAAGCTTGGTACCGATATGAAGCTTAGGAGCAAGCCGACGTACCCCTATCGTCACCGACCCCGAAAAACAGCTAGAACCCCACCGATTGAAGCTTGAAAAATCGCAGATCCATCCGTTATCACCGCCGTCAATCTAGCCTGAATTAGGCCAAGCCACCACTTGGATCATGTTCCTTAGCTTCCCCTCATCATTTTTCAACCAACCCCTGTCACCTAAAACAACCGAATTGCTGCCGATTGACCGTCAAAATGTTCACGATTTTAGGGAGCTTGATCCACAGTCACCGGGTGGGAGGTCACCGCCGACACTATTTGACTCACCGAGGTCAAAACTATCAAACCTAAGCTTCCCGTCGTCGTTGATTGAGTTCCAGTCACTGTTGACCATTAGGGGTAATTTGATCATTTCATAAACTTTAGGGGGTAATTCTGTAATTTTAAAATTGGTGGACATTTTGGTAATTTCATATTAAGGCAGTTAGGTAATTTGAGATTTCAGGGGGTAACTCAGTAATTTATGTCGTTAGGGGCATTTTGATAATTTTATATTTTTCGTGGATAATTTCATAAATTTAAAACTTGTGGATATTTTTGTAATCTGAATTGAGGGTAGTTTAGTAATTTGTGATTCTGAGGATAATTCGATGAATTTTGATGTCAAGGGTATTTTAGTAATTTTATGGATTCAAGAATAATTTATTGCGGATAAATGTTGTTTCGAGCATATTAGTTATAATTCACAATCATGGTTAGTAATTATGTTATTTCCTTAAATTAGGAGGATCCGCGAATGTGAATCAACCCGCGGACGTTGTCAATACCGAGTTCGGATACTGTTACTGTGAGTGGAATATACAAAACCTATTTTCTTTATAGTTTATTATGATTTTAAAATATAGTAAAGCATGTTTACGAGATTGGTTTTAAAGGCTTCAATTTAATGATTTTATAGAAATGGATTTTTATCTTTGTTTTAGTATTTATTACGAGAAATGTGTTTGATTAATGATTTTGGTTACCAATTTTGAATATGCATAATAATATTTTAAAGAAAAGAAAAATAGATTTAAGACATGTTAAATGAAAAAGGAAATGAGATATCGAATGAGATTTCGAATTAGATTTCAAATGAGATTTTGGATGAGATTATATGTTTATGTATATGCGTACAAAGGTATATATATATGAGTATAATGATGGTTTTTAAAATCATTAGATAGTACCCTTCCCCTCCAGATATAGTGATACAGATGAGATGACATATGCATGTGGTATGATAAATACAGAAATACTGATATTGAGATACAAATGATACAGATGAGATACAGGCTTTTGGGGACCGTCTGAGTACACACGGAGGCTTTGGGTCGTGTACTCGGGTGACTTTGTCTTTTGAGGATCAGATTATGCATGCACAAATATGATGAGATATGAGGTGATATTTTTCAATTTATTCGTGTAGCTCCGGGGCATGATGGTACTTAGATAGTACATCATTGCCCATCCGTTGTAGTCCAAATATGATGAGATATGAGATGGCACTTCCCTGTCTATCCATGTATCTCCAGGCCGTGATTGTACCCAGATAGTACATCATTGCCCGTCTGTCGAGGTCCAAATATGATGAGATTATTTCCCCTGAGTACTTATTTGGTGATAGTTTTCGGTATTCAGTATTGATGATATAAGTATTATGATTTCATTGATTTTATGCAGTTTGTTGTGATATTGTTATTTGAGTACACGATTTGAATTTAATAAGTTATTTAAGTTCTTTTGATATCTTGATGAAATTGTGTTTCGATATGATATAATTATTTTAAAGTAAAGTTATGTTCAAAAACTACTATCCACTCACTGAGTTCACCGAGTTTTATACTCATCTCGTT
The DNA here is from genome assembly GCA_030449905.1 of Luvunga scandens. Taxonomy (NCBI): domain Eukaryota; kingdom Viridiplantae; phylum Streptophyta; class Magnoliopsida; order Sapindales; family Rutaceae; genus Luvunga; species Luvunga scandens. The sequence continues at coordinate 21,401 of JASUUG010000926.1, read as the reverse complement.
TTATTATATCCCCCCCCCCTTCCACAAGAGATTCACAGGTATAACAGTCGACCCAGCAATGATAATTATTTTGGAGTTATGGCCACGTGACAAAGTTAGAAGTCGTAGATGTTTTATTGAGATCTATTGGAATGTATAATTTATTACATTTCGGGAATTGTTGATAACATTTGTATTTTCTCTGATCTTGAATATTTGAGAGATTTGATATTTTGTTGAGGATATTGGTTATTCGGAGATGGTTATATTTGAATTTATTTTGGGAGTGCTTGTTTTATAATTTTTGCAAATTTAGTTATGTGATAATTATAGGGGAAACTGCCAAATTTTCGACAGAATAATCATTGATTAAATTGTTTCCGATCAATTTATTAAAAACCAGGCTGATTCGCCCTGGGAGTTTGGGTCGGGTCGTGTCGTAAGGCTCGCTCTAAATATCAAGAAAAAGAAAGATCAAAGCAAGAGCTGTACTAGGGCATACTTCTTACAAGAAGTCGTTTCCTTTAGGGACATTTAAAGCCCATGGATTCAAAAAATTCTAGCATCAATTCGCGGGGACCCTGGTAGGCTGGTACACAATCTGGCCATCAGATAGGAGGATAATATCATCATATCATCAAATAGATCATAAGTCTCTGTTGCTGACTGCAGAAGAGATATCACAGCAGTACCACTGTTGATGTGAATATTTTGCTTGAAATAATTAACAATTGGGAAAGTCGTTAAGCTGTCTAAACCAGTGGAAATTTGGTCCATAAATAATGCAATGATGGACCAACCGTCATTTCACCTATAATTCAATTAAAATATGGTTGAAAAGGATTTTATTTTGTTTTTTCAATCATTGAGAACAATAAAAATGAATTTATGGAGTTTGGTATTTACCAGTTGTAACACGCTTCCTCTGTCCTCCTGATATACCTCTTATCATTTTATCATCTATCATAATATCTGCCCAGACATCCAGTACCAAAACCTATGTATCTATGATGAACAGCATTCAAACAAGTGACATTAGTTAGTTGTTCCTTAGAATAATTCTCAATTTTAGAATGATTCTAGATAATAATCAGTGATCACATTTGTTTCTCGGCCTTCGGTTGCTATTGCCTAAGACATAAGAATTGACAAAGGAATGCAAGAAAATCACCAAACGTTCTACTCCTGTTTTAGGCCACTTGAACATCTGGTTGAAGCGAGCTAGACTTAAACTGACAACCCATAAATGCGATCAAATTGGTCAAATTCTAATCATGTTTTGAACAAACTTCAGCTATTCTCACCTTCATGTGCTCATCAGTATCCGGATCAGGCTTAATACCATCTGCCTTTTCTCTTTCGGTCAACTCAATTAACATTTCTGCATTTCCCAGAAGTAAAGACCGTTTAATGCTTATATCACATCAAAAAAAAATTCTACAATCTGAATTCTATATAGGTGAACAATAACCTGCCATAACGAGTTCCAACCCCTTGGCATCAAGCAGAGAAGGCCAAGTTTTCCCTCGCAGTCATTTCCCCTATTTGATTATCATATTGACTGATATAAGCAGCTGTTCTCTCAAGCACAAACGCATTCATGTCGTGCCCACTGTACGTCACCCTACCAGAAACCTACAAAGAGACATTTCGATTCTTCTATTAGAGATAAAACCAAGAGTGAAAAACAATGCTATTAGTTTTAACAATTATCAAAAAAATCCACCTTGGGACTAGAATCAGGCTTCCCAGTCAAGGCCAACAAAATTGTGGTCTTTCTAAAAGCTGGAGGGTCCAAAAGCAATGTCAATCTGGAACAAATGAAATGAGCACAATCTGTGACTAAGCGTCAAGTCCAAGTAACTATCAACGTGTTCAAGTAACTAGAAGTAAGTTGAGAAACCACTGGCCATTAATTCTCACCTTCCTGGCTTTATGATTCCACTGACATCTTTCGGGATCGTCAAGTGTTTCTTTTCACTTGGAAGAATGCAGAGATAGTTCAAGAAATCCTTCAAACACATACATATTATTAAAATTTTACCAGAGAAATTAACAAAATATAATTTAATATAAAAAAATAATGATTTCATGTCTGAAGATTGCTATCTCAAAGATGGTGGTATAGAATTTAGTGAATGATTGCAGCGCATTGCTTGCTAAAAACGCTTCTGCTTCAATATTCAAATGTTCATATCGAACTTCAACTTTGGGAAGGTCGCTTCCAACTCTGCGAAAAATTAAAAACAAAATGAAAATGAAAATTGGTTTTTCCCTGCATCCTGGATTCGAAATAAAGACTCAACTAAGAAACAACTGGGGGAAAATAATTATTAAGAAAAATGAAAATCATAACTTAAAATACAACACATAAATTATTAAAAAAAAAAACCCAAGAACTCTAGCCGATAGCTCTCACTCTAATACAACTTGTTGGGACCTAATACCAAGCTCTCAACATTCTTACTGAACCAAACGTTTTCAACATTTGATCAAAATTAATGTATGGCGCTAAATTTCCTATAGTTTTTTTAATAACCAATAACTCTCCTAATAGCATAATTTTATAGTATTATTCTCGTTTTTAAATAGAACTTTATTTGTAGTTATTACAAATTAAATAAATCATATTAATAAAAATAAAATAAAAAATTTAAGTGCTAAAAATAAGAAAATATATTTTTTCAAGTAAATAAAAATTAATAATATAATATTTTTCTTATAATTTTTGTTCTTTAAATGTTTTTCTTATAATAAATATATATTATATTTTTAAGTTAAATTATCAAACAAATGATTCATTTATCCCTCTTTTTCTTTAAATTTTTTATGGTAAAGAGTGTTATTGACTATCACAAAAACTATAGTGGGGGTGATTTATGTTTTTCTCTCGCAATCACCAAAATTCCGAGTAATAAAGGGTAGAGATTGGCGTTTTAAAAGCAAACTACATTTTTCTCAAAATTATCTGGCATACCTGACTAATTATTTGATATTTACCAAAGATGCAATACATGTTTTATGTAGTTTATTGTAAGAAAATTTATAAAGATAAAACAATATTGAACTAATATGTAAGTGTAACAGACCCTTTTTTATTATGATTAAAATTTATTTTAAATTATTTTGATTTAACTTAGTAATTATATAATGTATTAAATTAAAGTAACTTATAAATAATAATATAATTTCATCTCAAATCTTATCAAAATTTAAAATTAATTATGAACATGAATAAACATTTACTTACTGCTTGCGAATTTACCAAACACCCACAAACTTTTAGGCAAAATACTTCTTTTACTATATAGTTACAACACTTTACTATTAAATGGAGCTTGAGATGAAATGACAAGATACTAATTAGAGATGACAAATTCCGGATCCGGATGTAGGTGCATCCGGATCCGGATCCGCATTGAATTTTTTACATTCGGAAAAAAATATGCAAATCCGGATACGGGTAAGATCCGCACGGGTTGCGGGCGGATTTTCTGGATATTCGGATCCGTATATTTTTAAATTTGAATATAATTTTAACTTTAATAATTTATTTAATAATATCAAATAAAATTCAATTATAATTTAACAATTAACAATTTAACATCAATTCAATATAAATAACATACAATATCACCATAAATTCACAAATGATAATTTCACAACATAAATAAAAAATAAAAAAACTAAAGTAAACCAATTCATTTTAATATTCTCTAATTATTATTATTATTATTATTTTAGCTTTTTAACATACTTTTTATAGTCAATGAAGATTATAGAATTAATTATGCTTATAAATATTTTAATTTATATATTTTTTAATTAAAATTTAAATAAATAAATAAATAAATTATATAATAATACGGATCCGGATATCCGACTTTTCGGATGCACTTGCATCCGAATCCGGATCCGGATCCACACGGATCTTAACTTTTAAGATCCGGATCTGCATATTATAAAATGCGGATCCGGTTTTTCCGGATCTGGATCTTCCGGACTTTTGCGGATCCAGGCCAGATCCGGATTTTAATGCCAACCCTAATACTGATGGTATGAAACAAGCTATATGGACATCAATTGCTGGGGAAGATTGAATTAGTGCCCAAGATGGGCGAGCTTCTGAAAAATTAAATTAAAAATCTCTTACTATTTAAGTTGATTTATTAACCAACATCTCGTTAATTGAGTTATTTGGCACATTTTCTCCTTATTTTATTTATTATGCTTAGAGGCGGCATCGGTTTGGTTCGAACTAAAAAATTGGGATCGGTTTGGCTTTGATTTCAAGCGAATTCAAAAACCAAAACCAATCGGTTTGGTTTTTTTTTTTTTTTTCTTATTTTTATTATATTAATATGTCCACCAATAATAATGTAACAAATGTCTAATTTCTTAAAATTACCAAAAAGTTCAGCTTTCGGTTCTGTTTTCAATTCTAAAATTTTGAATCAATAGCCAAACAATATTCAGTAATCGATTCTAATTGAAAAAAAATCAATTTTCGAAAATAACCGAACTGAAACTGAAAAATTGAATCGAATCTAGATTTTTTCTTTTTCTTTAATCAGGTTCACTTCTGCCCACCACGAGTTATATATGCTTACTTTCCTATTTCCTTCATTCTGTACAAAAATTAAGATTTCTTTGCAACTTATTCTCTTCTTTTACAATAAGGTCAAATTTTGTTACCCGTTAATTTTGTTTAAAAAAATTATATTATATTGTTGTTTAAGCTTGCCCTTCCTGAATCACACTCTTGGCTGGCCAGGGCACCTGGAGCTGCTGAAAAATTTTTTTTTAAAAAAAAAGAAAACTTTACCTATCAATGCGTCTCCTGAGCTTCAACAAGAACTTCTCATTATCAACATCAGTGTCTTTCACCAATTTATCGATCAACCTTTGCCTTTCTTGCGGTCCAAGATTTGAAACATCAACTTCAACAGCTTCCCCTCGTGAAGTAGTTGATATCCCTTTCCTCAAACGATTATAAGTAGGCAATTTCCCAAGAGCAGCCAGTTTTAGAGCCTCCTCCTCCTCATCTTCTTCTTCTCTTATTCTTGAAGACCTCGAAAAAGCACCTCCAGAATTTGTTCTTCATATAGAATTGCTTCCATACAAACTAGTACTGCCCATGAAAACATCATGACTACCCTCCATTCAAAACCAACCAAAAACCCACAAGTGCTTTTCTCTCTTCTGTTGAGTTCAACAATAATAGAAATTCATGTGCATTAGTTAATTAATTTTGCAGAGCAGCGTCGCTTATTATATAAATGGCTATTGATTATGTATCAACTGATCATGTTTATTTTTTATTTGTTATCTAACAGCATAAATGGAATGGTATGGTAGAGGCGGCTATGATTTTATAATTAAATTTATAAAAATTCATGGCAATATTCGTTAAGTAGAAGAATGACTGTAACACTCAACAGCTGAGTAAACGGTACCAGTGTTTTAACATTGAAGTGTTGATATATTATCTCTAATTTATGGAGTTGTCAATTGTCATCCACTAAAAGATTTTCGATTAGGATATGTGTATATAATAACAAAAATAAAATAAATAACTATTGGGCATTTAGGCTTATATGACAGTGCGTTGACTTATAAAACGCTTTTCTTTTTCTGCCTTAAATTACTATTAAACAGTGCTTCAACAGACTTTGAAAAAATTGGGGTGGCAAATAAATCGGCACCCACCAAAAAATCGAACCGAATTGATGATTTGGTTCGGTTCCTAAAAATCAAAAACATAAAAGAAATTCGTTGCTAAAATGAAGAAAAACAAAAGTCGATCGATTCAACTTAATTCAAAATCGAATTGAACGGACCTAGCCACTGCCCACCCACCCATAGATAAAGATCGCTTCAATAAAAAAGAAGCCTTACAAATTTCAGCTGTGAAAAAGAAGTTGAATGGGTCATTTTTATCTCTTATCATGAGTTGTGACACATTTAATTGAAGTTATGTTTTCTTACAACATATTAACGTAAAAAGTCAAAAAATGTCATGATAATAATAATTTTTTTATTTCAATTCTTGAACTCATTTTCCAGGAAAATGTATTTACAAATATTTGTTTAGCATTCTGTCATAAATGCAAATTTCTATCTTACACATTGTAGTATACACAAAGTCTTCCCCATGCTACTTTCAAAAATAATATCTTTATTTTACCCTCCATCATGCGGGCAACTGTAAATAACGAATCTTACCTCTAACTTACACATTTATACATTGGTTCTGCCTAAGTTACATTCACTGGAACTTACGACTCTTTTGTTGTTTCCTGCTTTGATTATTGTCAAATTTCATTGAGGCTCCTTATACTCTGCTTTATATATACTTTAGTTATAAATATTATAAAATTTTTTAAATTTATTCATAAATCATTAAACTATTAAATTTACCTCTATAATTTTTAAATTTCGAAAACACCCTTCATGTAATTAAAAAATATAATTATCATTAAATGAATTATATATAATTATAATATAATTATATATAATTATAATTTTAAATGGATTATTATTATTATTAACAACAATAAAAGGTATTATAATTAATTAATATATTAACAATAATTAATAGTAATTTTTATTTAAATTGTTAACAGTAATAATTAACAATAATTAGTATTAATAATTAATTTTGAATAATAATAATAATTCAATTTATAATTTATTCATAAATATTATAAAACTTTTTACTTACCTATACTATAGAAATTCAATTTATCTCCTTATACTTTTTTTCATTTATTATTTTTTTATAAGTGTTAAAAGAGTTTTTGTTTACACAACAACACATTAGTTATCATAACACACTAATACTAATAAAAAATAAAAATATACTTAAATTAGTACTAAAAAAAGCGCTTTCCTCTCTTGAAAAATTACGGCATCTCATCTTCCATTACTCATCATCAACAAAATTTTCAAGGATACTACCATTCATCCTTTTTATAATATCATCTCATAATAATTAATACTTTCATGATAAAATGATTAACAAAATAAAAAACAAATTCCATTTGAATCCATCCCTCTCCACTATTAATTTTTCTTCATCAACAACCTTTATCAACAATTAAAGCTACTATTAAACTCATCACATAGAGAGAGAGTGAGAGAGGGGAAGAAGAAATGGGAAAAAAAGTTTACAATTTTATAGTGTATTCACTAAATGGGAATCGAAATTAACTGAAATCATAATGGGTTATAATCGGAATAATTAAAATCGAAATGAAGAATTAAAATCAGAATAATTTCTTTACTTGAATTATAGGAATCGTAGTTAGAATGAGTTATATTGCTATTGATATGTTTATTTTGTCCTAAAATCAAAATCGTAATGAGTTAAACTATAATAAATTACTATAAAAATCTTAATTAATTTTTATCATAATTATTTTTTTGTATTTTAATTATTGTGATTATTTTTATTATTATTCAAAAATTAATTATTAATAATAATTATTGTTAAAAATATAAATAAAAATTATTATTAATTATTGTTAATATATTAATTAATTATAATCTTTTATTTTTGTTAATAATAATAATCATCATTTAAAATTATAATTATAATTATATATTTTTTAATTAAATGAAGGGCATTTTTAAAATTTTAAAATTATAGGGGTAAATTTAATACTTTAATGATTTATGAATAAATTTAAAAAATTTTATAATATTTATAAATAAATTTATAAATAAAGTAAATATAAAGTAGAGTATAAGGGGCCTCAATGAAATTTGACAATAATCAAGGCAAGAAAAGACAAGAGAGTCGTAACTTAGGTGGACCCATATTGGTTATAACTTATGGTCTTTCTTTTGCTCTTCCTTTTAAAAAATTATGCGTATGCAAGTTTCCATATCCAACATTTTAATATATACTGCTGTTTCCTCCTCAAGAGTTATAGTTTTGTTAACTTATGGGTGTTTTTAAAATATTTTAAAATAAAAGGGCCTTAAATGTGAATTTAAATAATAATAATGGAATTTCAATCGTTTTAATTTTGTTAATCTTTCTCTTCCCCAAGTTCAACAAAGTGGTTTATCTCATTCACACATAGATCCATATTCGCGAACATGATTTATCCATCCTTTTGCTAATCCCATTGCATTAATATTTTTGCTTGATACGGACACTACAATGAAATTTTAGAATATATTAGAGGTAACATAATTAATTAATATGCATGATATGTGTAATTAAATTTAATACAAACATCAATTGTATGTGCTTTTTCAAAATAAATCATATATGCATATAATATTATTTGCTTATTGTACGGCTAGTACCTCTAATGCAATCTAAAATTTCTCAATGTGAAAAACCACATAACAATTTTTTTTTTTGGGATGTTTTCGATCTTAATCATCTATTCATCTTTAATAAAATGATTTAAAATCGATATAAAAACTTGTGTAATGTTAAGGATGCACCGATCCTTTCCCATGACTAATTGAGTATAAGCACTTTCACCTCTTTCATAGTTAAAAATACAGGTTTTTGCTGAAAACTGCAGAGCGTTTCACGAAATGCCTCAACGAGGCGTGGCTTGGTGGGAAAGCTGTTACTCGAAATTGTGAGCTAAATCAGCAGAGATTCATAAAGATCTTATCCTCATTGTCTTATTCAGCAGTGAATATTGACCACCGATCAAGTACAGCGACAGCTATTACAGATCAAATGTATAAACTGGGCTATAAACATCAAAGAATATATACTAATAAACATACAAGAACAAAACTTTTTTTTGCTGTGTGAGTGTGTTGTCTATTTCTTATTTTATTTGCTTCATAATTTATCCATTCTTCGCAAACTACGCCGATAGCTCCTCCAAGCAATCTTCAAAACCAGTTTCTAAGTGGCACCAATTAATGCTCCGTACAAACATAATATGAAAAAGCTATTATTTTAATCAATTCCCATAACTATTGATATAATTTTTGAAAAACTTTACAAAATCCTGACAGCTCCCTTTTATGACATTGGGGAGGAAATTGCCAACCAAGACTGGCTAAGGCATCTGCGGCCCATTCCCCTTCGTGCGTTAGAAGGTTTGGTGGCAGTACTTTTTCATTAAGCAGACATGATCTCAAGAATGAAATTGAATTCCTATCGATTCTGGAAATTAAACCTCTTAATTCCTACTGCGAAGAGCACTCCAAACAGCACTGCAAAGGCTGCAACAACAACTGCAACAACTCCCAGAAACTCATGTTTGAAATCAAAGTAACTTCTAACAAACTGTTTCACTGTTTCACCACCTTCCATTTTATCCTCTACGTCTCCAAACTGTGAAGCAACCAATCCATACATAGTCCAAGCTACAGGGTTTGCCCAATAGTACCATCTCCACCATAGAGGAATCCTCTGTTGTTTGACAAGTTGAAAGATAAGGAGAAAAGATAGCTACAGAGTTTCCGTAAACTATGAAATCTATCTAGTATCTAAAATTGAAGATAAGGAAACAATTAGCTAAAAAATTTCTAGTAAGCTATGATATCCAGCATCTAAATTAGAAATGGGGAAATTGAAAACAATATACTTACCGTTCTGGGGATAACAAACCCGGAAAAGACATTCCACAGCCCGTAAAATAAAATCGAAACAATGGCAGCAATGTGGTGGTTTGGTGTCATAGCCACAGTCATCATGCCATAGAAGGTGAAGTACAATAAACTGAAGAACATGAAGAACAAATACCAAAAGAACTTGGCAGCTGTCCATTCGAATCCAATCATAGCATAGACTATAATCCCATACACTGCTGATAGCACAAATATGTAAGGTATCTCAATCATAACCTGAAGAAAAGAAAACAGAACATCAGTAAAGAAACACAGTTGCTTTCAAAATTAAAACAAATAGATAATGAGTAAAAAAGAGTACTTGCGCAAATGCATATGGCATGGCAGAATACATTCCAGCTCCTTTTTCTCTGTAAAATACTGCCCTTTCAACAGCGACTACTGGCTGCACTGATGAACAATATTGAGCACCGAGGAAGAATACAGCAGCATACATGGAACCCATTGCATTGAACAGATCTTGGTTCCTTTTCCTACAAATTAAAATTTCAAAATTTAGTGTAAAAGACATACCAAGCTGTAATGTAATTACACAGATTTTAAAGGGTCCTTGTTGTAACTCACATTTTAGTGCCCATGTCCCAGAACATTGTTCCAAATGTCAAAGCTATGACGGTCGTAAAAAGAAATCTAACGGCAGTGTATGGTGGATTTCGCCAGTATGACCAGTGTTGTTTCCACAAGCAAGCCATGCATTGCGTGAAAAATGACTGAGAGTAGTGAGTAGGAAAATAGAGGTCCTTTGAACCCGGAGCAGGCTTGCTTAATTCTTCAATGAGTGCTTTGTTTCTCCTGATACACATGACATACATCAGCATCAATTCTTAGCTAAAGAAATTCATTGGCAAAAGTGGTGAATGGATTTTGGTTTATTGGTTATGTACCCGTATAATTCTGAGCGTTTGTAAATATCAGTAAAATCAATCTCCAAAGTTAATTCTTGCGATTTGGCTGTAACTTCCAGCATCCAGGTTGCCGGATTGTAACCATGTTTAATATTTGCTACTCCGGGAATTCCCTTCAAGGTAAAGGTATCATATAGCAGAAGCTTCATAATGTAAATTATGCAAGTCAATTTTAATATTATATCAAGTAAGATTTCTAATGTAATCATGAGGGGCATACTTGAAAATAGCGTATAAGATGGCAAGAATGGCGACCCAATGGTCCAACATAAATCTCTTGTCCCCCTCGCTTCATTAGGAATAGCTGCAATCCATTGTTAAATAATGATGATAGCACACAGGAAAAGAAAAGGAAAAACAAAAAAATGATACAGTATTAACATTTTCTTACCTCATCAAAAGATTCAAATATATCAATGCTTGGTTGATGAATGGTGCACACTACTGTTCTACCAGTGTCCACCGTGTTTCTGACAGTCCTCATTACAATAGCAGCAGCCCTTGCATCCAGCCCTGAGGTTGGCTCATCCATGAAAATGATGGACGGGTTAGCCACAAGCTCAACCGCAATGGTCAGCCTCTTACGCTGCTCTGTTGACAGACCACTCTCACCAGGCAAACCAACCAGTGATTGTCTCAATGGATTCAGCTCCACAAGCTCCATGATTTCCTTAATAAACATCTATAAGCCAAAGGGTTAAAATATAAACTAGTATGACTACACCCAAGAATATATTCAGGGAATCAGCTGTCTCAATGATGCAACACTCCAGGCAGTTTAAGTACAAACCTTTTGGGTTTCAGAATCAACTTCAGATGGTAAACGAAGCCAGGCTGAGTAGAGCAAGGACTCATATACAGTAACAAAAGGAGAATGAATGTCGTTTTGCTCGCAGTATCCTGAAATGCGAGTAAATATTTCTTGTTTTTTTGGGTAACCAGATATTGTTATGTTCCCGGTAATGTATCCACCTGTTTTCCTACCAGCTAACACATCCATCAAAGTGGTTTTACCAGCGCCGCTGACACCCATTAAAGCTGTAAGAACACCTGGCCTGAAAGCGCCGCTCACACCATTTAGAAGCATCAATTTGTCTTCAAGAATACCTTGAAGTTTCATTTCCTAGAAATGTTAAAACCAATTAGTTGTCATGTCTGGACCAAAATGTATTGAATCAAGATATCATCCATACTTCCATATTCTTAATTGGTTTTAATATGAATGTTACCTTTGGCATGTCAACAGAGTATGTAACTTCATCAAAGGAGAGGGAATGAGGTTCAAATGGAAGCACCATTCCTCTTTTCTTTAGTTGAGTTGCCCCAACAGTGGCTTCCCTCAAGGATAACAACTGGGAAAAGGAGTCTTTCACTGTAATGTCTTCACTCTCTACTTGTTAAAACAAATAGTTAGCATCAAAAGACACTGACAAAATATCTCGTATTTGTCAAAAAAATAAAAACAGTTTCATCACCTGAGCAAGTTTTGTGACTAGAGTTACTTCCATGGGTTGATAATTGCGCAGTTCCTCCAGCTCCAATTCTGTCGTCAAGGTCATTACTTTCAGATTCATCTGATATTACAGCCCCAGGCTTCTCAAATTCTGCACATATATATTCACACAAAATTACAACATAAACTCACTGCTTTAAAAGTAGTAGTTAAAGTAAAGAAGGCAGAGACATCCACGGTTGAGAAAAGTAAGAGACAACGTGAAACCGGTGTTGAACAATAGTACAAAACCAATTGTAGCCCCCAATCCTAGCCAATACCAATATGCATGTGGGAAGAATCCATGAGACTTTAAAACTTGCACACCAAGTGTTTCATTTAAGTCACTTGTAAACTGTGACACGAAAAGATTAGACATCAGCATTCGTTTTTATAAAAAGGCAAATAGATAATCATGTAAAAGGTTCATTCAGAGAATGACCTTTCGCCAACTGTGGCCAAAAAACTCATTAGCCACTATTGCATTCTGCGCATACATCATTGGCGAACACCAGTAACCCCATACCCACCATTTCTTGATGTCATCTGTGTTATTAAAAGTGAAATGGAAGCATTGTTAAATCTTGATAAAGAAGTTTCTCTTTCGTTTATATACGTTTTATACCTCGTGAAAGGACAAATCCACCAAAGGCGAAAAGCACAAGCAATACAAATGAACCAAATGACATAGCAACAATCATGTTCCTGCCTGCCGCTGCAATGAATCGGAACAATGCAGAAGCCATCTGGTTAACAAGCAAGAGTAGCAAAAACTGCTTAAACAACCTGCACCAAGAAAAATTACCTCGTAAACTAGTTGTATAAAGAGATCGTGTAATAAAATATTCTCTGGTTACTGGCAAATTTACCTGCCAATGTTGGGATCAAACCCAATTACATAATAGGTAAGGAATACCCAAACAACAACCTCCAGGAATGAGATAGGGATCTTGAGGATCCATGCAGGAAGAGCATATGCCCATGCTGGATAGAATCGGAGGTCTCTTTGCTTGTAGAAGACAGGAAGCTTGGCTATGGTCATGGAAATATCGGACATTCCATTGAACATTGTCATCATAACAGCGAAGAATGTGGCACCAACATAAATTCCCCCATCACTTACTGAATCTTTGTGCATCTTTGTTCTGAAGAAGAGTGTCATAGATACCAATGCCATACTTGAAAGCTACTAGCAAGGGAACAAATCAATTATCATTATCAGTTCAAGAACAGATTAAAACAATTCAAAACTTATGTGCTTGTTAATACTCACTTGGGTGAGCTTGAAGATGTAGACAAATGAGTTTCTTTTCATCAACAAAAGTTCTCTTGAGATGTTAGCTTTCAGTAACTCCTTCTTGCCCACACCATACATTTTGGTAGTCAAAGCAGCTGGGTGACTCTTGCTCTTATCAAATGGAGTTCGAAGCTCATCCGCGAGTTTCTGTCCAACAATGAATGATTGGAATGCCTCGGAAAATTCTTGGGCAGTAACAAACCTGTACGGCATCTGTTTACGGACCCAATACTGCTGTTGATCTTTCCTTGAAGTCACCTGCAACATATTATTTGTGAAGATTGAATATGAGAAGTTACACCCGATGCTCATCTTAGTTTTTAGAACTTCTTGCAAGAAGCAGCTCATAAGAATCTCTTTTCACTGAAAATATCATAGAAACAGCCCTTTCTTATTAGGAAATGTGTCTTATTTTTTAATAAGAATTTCTTAGGATATTTCTTTGTTTTTTAAGATTCTTATTTAAGAAATCAGTAATTTGTCCTTTGGGTTTTGACTTATTCAAGAAAGAATATTACTAATATAAGAAAAGAAATACTTTCTCCATAAGAAATAATCATTATATATAGGGAGGTTGGATTTACTTATTTGTATAACACAACAATCAGTTCTCTGCAAGTAAACAGTTTTTAATGTGAGAGAAAAAATAAATTTATTGAGAGATTGTGTGTTATTGGGATTTTGGGTATGAGGGAAAATGCTTGGGTGATTGTAATAATTTTTCACATAGTGAATTTTCTCTCATCATTTTTTGCGGTAGTGATTTTTTCTCCATTATAGGAGTTTTTCTTGTAAATCTTTGTGTTGTGTGATTGATTTTATTCTTCATCTATTTTTCTATTTGTTATTTGTTTGATATATTTTTCCTTACAAGATCTTTGTGGAATTAAAATTCCCTAACATTTCTACACTTACTTCTTGCAAGAAGTCAGCCTCGCCCTTCCTTTCAGGACATTTAAAGCCCATAGATTCAAAAAAATCTAGCACCAGTTCGCGGGGACCCTGGTACACAATCTCAGAATCAGAAAGAAGGATAATATCATCAAATAGATCATAAGTCTCTGGTGCTGGCTGTAAGAGAGAGATCACAGCTGTTCCATTAAGAATGTGAATATTTTGCCTGATGGAATTTACAATTTGGAAAGTTGTCGAGCTGTCCAAACCAGTAGATATCTCATCCATAAACAGTGCCAAGGCAGGTCCAACCATCATTTCACCTGTAATTGAATGAAATTTTCTCAAGTATTGATAGCAGTTTGTATCTGTGAGCAAAATAGAAAATAATTCTTAAGTTTGGCATTTACCTGTTGTCACACGCTTTTTTTGCCCTCCTGATATACCTCTTACCATTTCATCACCTACCAAGGTATCAGCACAGACCTCAAGTCCTAGAACCTTTAGATAATAATCTGTGAGCACATTGGCTTCTTGGCCTTCAGTTGCTGCTGCCTGAGACATGAGAAAGACTGAGAATTACAAGAAATTCAATCACCATGAATGAAACTCCTTGCCTATAAGATTGATTCCCATCAAACTCTATAAGATTGATAATATCGTTTACCAGGATTTAATTTAAGCCACATGAACACGTGATTGAAGACATGCTTAAGCTGAAACTAAACTTGTAACAAACAACAGGTTTGAAACATATTTCAGCTTTTCTCACCTTCATGTAGACATCAATATCAGGATCAGGCTTAATGCCTGCTTCCTTCTCTCTTCTGGCCAACTCCGTTAACATGTCTTCAATTCCAAAAAAGAATGAGTTGGATTTATAGTCGAAGTAAAAACAAAAGGGTAAAAAATAAAATAAAATCAAACCTACCATAACGGGATCCAACACCCTGGCATCTAGCAGAGAACGCCAAAGTTTCCCTCACAGTCATTTCTCCGATATGAACATCATGCTGACTGATATAAGCAGCTGTTCTCTGAGGCACGAATTCATCCATGTCGCGGCCATTGTACGTCACTCTACCAGAAAACTATAAAGAGGCATTTTGATTCTTCAATTAGAGACCATAGACTCTGAAATAATTAGACCTGTTACTAACTATGTAGAACTACCTTTAGCCTAGAATCAAGCTTTCCCGCCAAAGCCAACAAAAGCGTAGTCTTTCCAGAACATGGAGGGCCCAAAAGCAATGTCATTCTGCAACATTTGAGCTTAGTACCCATAAATTCAAGAAAATACAAGTAAAATAAGAAAGAACGGGAGTTTAATTCTCACCTGCCTGGCTTTATGATTCCACTGACATCCTTCAGGATTGTCAAGTGTTTCTTTTTAGTTGGAAGAATTTGGAGAGAGTTCAAGAAACCCTTCAAATCCAACCAATTTTAATTAACACAAACACAAACATTTTCAACTAAAAAAATTAATGATTTATATTTGCAGATTGCTACCTCAATGATGTTGGTAAAGAATCTAGTAAAAGTTGGCAAGGCCTTGCTTGCTAAAAACGCTTCTGCTTCAATATTCACATGCTCATATCGAACTTCAACTTTGGGAAGGTCTATTCCAACTCTGCAAATTATCAAAGAAAAATGAAAAATCACAACTCAAAGAGCATGAACAGAGCTCCTCTGTTTGGCTTCCAAGAAAACTTTCAAAGAAAAGAAAATTATACCTATCAATGCGGTCCCTGAGCTTCAACAAGAACTTCTCATTATCCACATCAGTGACTTTCACCAATTTATCAATCAACCTCTTCCTTTCTTGCAGCCCAAGATTGTCTACATCAATTTCATTCGTACGTCCACTCGAAGTGGTTAGTATTCCTTTCCTCAAACGATCATACGTAGGCAATTTCTCAAGAGCTGCCCATTTTAGAGCCTCCTCATCATCTTCTTCTTCTCTTGAATACCTTGAAAATACCCTCAGAAGTGCTTCTCCATCTAGAAGCACTTCTACGTAAACTATTAGTAGCCCAGGAAATAATATCGCTACCCTCCATCACAGCTCAAACCAACCAAAACCCACAAGTGCTTTTATTTTCCTTGTTCAAGTTAGCATTGAGAAATTCAAGCACAGAGATGGGTTCTGGTTCGAAACCGTGCTTTGTGTCTCTTTCATTGGCTTCATATATTGAGGAGCCATTCGATCATCCAACTACTCAACTGCTTACAAAAAGTTTTAATGTCGTAAAAAGTGACTCGGACCCTCAAAACTCTTTTTTATTATTAGATCTTTTGATAATTTTTTATAACTTTTATATTAAATGTAGGAACTTATTAGACATCGCATAATTTTTTTATGAATAATGATGCTTGTACTGAAAAGAGTATAAAACTTAGTACATAAGAGATAAAAAATAATTTGTCTTTTAAAGAAATTTTTTTATCTTGCAGTGAAATTTTTTTGTCCTGTAGTGTTATTTTTTGTGCCACCGTTATTATGAAATTTTAAAATTTCATCAAAGTGTATAAAGTCTAAATTAATTTTTTAACCTCTTACTTCTCAAGATTTAAATTCCAATAGGAAACTACTCAGTTAAGCACTTAGTGTCATAGTTAATGAACTTTTCTTTACGATTTATTTTTAAAAATAAATGGGTGAACAAAAATCTAAATTAATTTTTGCCGATCCTTGGTCACAAGGATAATGTACCCTTTTTTCAAAAACTAGTGATAAAAATAACTCAATATGTCTGTTGGAACCTACCTCAATGTATCAAATTGAAGTTCAAACTAAAATCTAAAAGTAAAATTAAGGTCACATTTTTTTTTATCCAACTAAATAGAATTGAATCAATCTGAAATTTGAATAGATTTTAATATGTAAATTTGAATGATATATTTATTTTAGTCTCTAAAAATAAATATTAAATTATTTATTTTTTAACGTAAAAATTAAAAACTTTTCGTACTTTTAAATTGTACACATACTAAATTTAAATGTTGAATGAATAATATATTTATTAAAAAACCTAATATGGTAATGTTTTTATTATAACGTAAATCATCTGCAAGTGAATGGTTGTAAAATTATAATGTATAAAATATTTTGTTTAAAATAATCACAAATTCACAATAATAGTGCATAATATAAAAAAACAAGCTAACAAGATACTTAGAAAGAAAAATGAACAAAATTCTACAAAAAACTACCAGTGGAATCAATTTGTGGATTATCAAAGGAACCTATTCACTTCTAAACTTACAGTACAGAACACTACATGCCAAACTATGCTTCATGCATTAATATCCTTTCAAATTGGGGAATCTTTACGACCAAATAAATCATCATTTGCTCAAGCCAAAATACTTGGCTTTATGTTTAGATAAACAAGTTAAATACAGTTTAATAAATAATAAAGAAATCATGATAACTAGCAATAAAATTTGGCAAAAGTAATTTACACAGGAAAATGATAGATAGCACTTGCTCAACCTAAAGCCCTAAAACCCAAATTCACATCATAAAGGATGAATTAAAATGTAATTAAAAAGATTTTGTGAATAAAAATTATTAAAAAGATGAGTTTATTTAGTGGGTATATGTGCATTTTTTGTGCAAGTATGAAAAATAATAAAATAATGATATTTTTTATATTAGAATTTAATTGCCTACTCAGATTTTTTCATTCAGTAAAAATTAAAAAAATAACTTACTTTATTCAGCCAAAATTATATAAAAGACTCATTAAATTAGAAAATAAACATCTTTAATTGACTTAAGTAATTAAGTCATTTTAAGTCATTAAGTCAAAAAAAACAACTATCCCTAAATGAAATAATAAAGATGAACTCTTACACTTACCATAAAAACTAAACTTTCAACCTAAAAAACTTAGGGCATGAAATATCTAACCTACTTAATTAAAACTTTCTATTTGGTTTTCCAGAATTTTTCTAGATGAAATGTAACAAATGTTAAAATGGGTGGCATGTCTCATATCTACAAGTTGGAATTTCGATTGGCACATAACGTGTCAACGCTCATAAATTTTGCTTTTAGTAGTTATTAATGTTTGTTCTAAATGTGGGTTGAAATGAAAAACAAGAACCTTTTCTAAGAAACATGGACAAAAAAATTAACTACCAGAAGCTCTTCACCAACCTGTGAAAACTTACATTCAATTTTATGAGAGAAAAATACTTTTAATTTGATTAATTGTGGAGCCAGCTTCTGTGCACCATTTTCCGTACATAGTGGCCGTTAGATCTAACATGGAAGTTGTTTCAACGGCATGGATGTATTTTTGTTTGGTTTTTAATGTTGATGTCCCCATTGTTTTCTAAAAATAAAAGTCAAGGTTTAGAATTTGACATATAATTTTGAATCTGTTTTATTTTATACTTTGATAAATTGACAAAATTTGATTATTAAATTAGTGAGAGTGTCAAGGAAAAACCTACAAAGAAATTTTTAACACAAAATCTATATTTTTAGAAACAACATAATGACTGTTTAATCGGTAATAAATAATTTTAAATATGTAATCAAAATATATTAATTTAATATATATAAATCTATTTTTTATAAACAATGTAACATCTATTTAACCTATAATCATTAATTTAAATATGTAATAAAAATTCATTTACCAATAAACATTAATACATGAACAAATAATAATAATCAAAAACTTCATAATTTTAAAGCATATAGGACTTATGTTTAAAGTTTTAAAGTCTCTATTTTTAATTTTTAATAAATAAGAGGGCCACCTGCTAATGTAGCTAAGAATGGGGTGCAGTGCGCCCCGTGCGACCAGCTTTGTCCCACATTGTAAAAGCGAGTCTTCAATGGGTCTTTATCTTGTTAAACTATTTAAACATAAAATTCTGTTGCATTATATAATAATATTTATTTTAGGATATAAATGTGTCAAAGCAGATATTTGACTTAACCTTCATCATTTGAATGATATTTGAGGTGATTAAGACTAGAATCAAACCATTTCTGTTGATTTTTAAATAAATTGCCCAGGGGTCATTATAAGCAGGATTTTTTCTTTTATTGGGTTTGAAATTGCTTAAGCGGAAGAAGCGTAAATTTAATTTGACTATTGTTAAATACAGGGTTCTATCTTATTCTAAACCATTTTTGATTTATTTAATCTTTGCACCCGAAGTATCTTGTCGCATAAATATTTTGAATAAGGTTTGTTTAATTATATTATATATATTTATATTATCGTCATATAAATTCACAGAAAATATAAATATAAGTGATCTTATAATTAAATAAAATGAGTTTACGAGTTGATAAATAGAGTTGGATCTTTATTTATATTATTTAGGCTAAAATAAATTGATTGAATAATTTATCTTAATCATGTATAAATGTACTAACGTGGTTTGACTATATTAAACTATATCACATATGAGATTTAACTAACCTTGACATCATAGTCAAACTTATTAAATCTCATAGGTATTGATTTTTGCAATCTTAATCTTGAGTTAATTATAGTTTCATAATTATGATTGTTAGTCCATTTGAGTTATCAATAGGCACAATATACATTTGTAGTTAAGATTACCCAATATCATAGTGGGAACAATTATTAGCAGTGAGATTATAGATTGGTTATTAGAATTTGTACAACACATCTCTTGATGGGTTTTAGTATTTGATCATAGAATTCTCTGGCCAAAATGTGTCAACATAATTAGTATATTGAAAATAATCATTAAAATTTAACCGATAAGTGTCGAGAGGACAAGATGTAATTAAATTGATTAGACATTCGTTGATATTCAATTTAATTAATGATGTCATAATGGATTGTTTGGTGAAGACATAAATGTGACATGGGTCTAATTATTATTCAAGAACACTATCTTAGATAGCATAGAATTTTGGAGATCAATACAATCTTTTAGTAGGTATATTTAGGTTTTTTTTTTTTATTACAAAGTTTAATTATTGTTGCTACTATTGTATGTACCAATGATTCTCAAGAAGTTAAACTCATGTGTTGGTATGGGTTGGCAAAATCTCAGGCGGGTGTGGGTATTGTGGACCCGACCAAGATGCCAATTTTTTATGCGGGCCGGGTATTTTTAAGCGTCAGTGAGTTTTTAATCCCAGGTGTCACACAGAATTTGTATTTTTAATATTATAATAATATTTTTTTATTTTTTTGTAATTTTATAAGTTTTAAATTTATTTTAATGAAATTTGACATGAAATTATAAATTTTAAGTGTTTAAAAATTTATATTCGTGTAATAAATGAGTCAAATAGATATAAATATTTAAAATAAATATATTTTATAATATTTTTTTAATAAAACCCGGGTTTCGGACCGGGTCCCGGGTTTATGAAGTAATGCTCATGTCCGGCCCGCCTTCACACCCGGGCCGGGTAATCACCCGCGTCTGGGCCGGGCGGGCTTTTTTGCCACCCCGAATTGACTGCACCACTATTGAATTGATAAATAAGATAGCTAGTTATTTGGGTTAAAAGCTTAAATTTATTAATGGGTAGTAGGCTCCATTTAATATGTTTATGTATTAATGGTCTTGTGTTGTTTTATAAAGTGGCTCTATAACAAGCACAAATGATGCCCCATCACTTTTGGCTTTATCTTATATTTTAATTTAAATAAAATACTTTTGATTTAATAGAATTAAGAAAGAGATATAGACTTTTCATCAAAAAGATATAAAAAGACTTATTTTTCTACAAGAAAAAGAAGAGAGCCATGATATATGGTAGAAAAGAAAATTTTTCTTTGTAACTTCGAGATAAAAAGTTTTCTTTTGCTAGTTGCTTTCAGTAGGGATAAAGACACCCACACGTTTAAGTATAAATCAAACTTGAGTCATAACCTATAAGATTATTGCTGATGGATCGTGCTCTAATATAATTAGTGGTGACAGATCGTGACTTAGGAGCCTAAATTATCATAACAGAAAATCAAAAATACGATTTCTAGATTATGATAATTCTATATATTATATAAGAAATGCGATCTAAATATTTCCATTACAAAACAATTTTTAACCAACAGCTATAACATCAATAAAATTAAGATGGCAGCAATGAGGACCATAATGATAAATTAAAAAATTGGATAGATTAAAACGTAAATTTATTAAATGTAAAGGGGTCAACCATAATATATTCATAATATTTGTGTATCCTCAAGTCTCAAAACGG
>JASUUG010000925.1:0-52553 GCA_030449905.1 Luvunga scandens | reverse complement strand
TTTGGTTTTGATCATCATCAAAAACCTATTGGCTAATCCATGAAAACTTCTTTTGTCAATTCTCCACAAGAAAGACATTATTTACATTTATTTGCCTTATCTGCCATTGATTCATGACTTCTAAACTGATGATTACTTTGATAGTAGCTGATTTCACCATAGGACTAAAAGTTTCAAAGTAATTCACTCCTACGACCTGCTGAAATCCCTTAGCTACTAACTTTGCTTTATACTTGGCCAAATTTCCATATGAATTATGCTTCACTCTATACACCCATTTGTTTCCAACAATCTTTTGACTAGCTAACCTTGGAACTAAAGACCATGCGTTATTCTTAAGTAGAGCATTATACTCTTCCTTCATAGCTTCAAACCATTTAGGATCTTGTATGGCTTCATCTAGAGAATCTGGTTTTTTTTATGAAGAAGTGCTACAGCTTAGGTTTAAAAATGCTAGCGTTCTTATGGTGGTCATGGAATGTGTATTGACAAGTGCTATAGATTGTTGTGTGTTTGAATGGACAGGGTTATGTTGAACAATTTTTGGTGATGGTTGTAATGTAGGGAGTGTAGTAGTGATTGACCTAGTTGGTTGAGTAAACAAAGGAGTGGAAGGTTTTGTATATGGTTCAATTGTTTGTGATAATGAATAAGAGTTGCTGTTCTGATTAGAATTAATTTAGTGATGAGAATTGTTCTTTGGTGGAACTTGCATTGAGAATTATGAGAATTGTTGTTATATGAAGTTGAAGATATTGACAAGGTGGATAAATGATATACTGTTGAGGAGTGAATGACAGACTTTGACATGTATTGGATTCATTAGAGGTAAAGACAGAATCTGAGAAATAAGGAGAAGAATGTTAATAAAAATCAACATTTCTGGCTATATAAACTTGACTAGATGGATGCAGACACTTGTATCCTTTATGAGAAGGGTTGTAACCAATGAAAATATATTTACTAGAATGATATGCAAATTTATACTTTTTATAATATCTCAACTAAGGATAGCATACACAACCAAAACAATTGAGCATTTTGTAATCAGGTTTATGATTGAACAATTTTTCATATGGTGTAAGAAGCTTCAGAGTTGCGAGAAGGCAACTGTTGATATGGTAAAGCTATTTGTTTAAAAGGCTTTCCACCAAAATTTTAAAGGTAATTTAGTTTAAGATAGAAGTGTAAGTCTAACTCAACCACATGTTTATGTTTCAACTATTTTGATGATGTGTATAGGAATAGGGGCATAAGTGTCTCGAAAACAATTCTATTTTGGTTGAAAATTCAAGTAAATGGTCAATACTTTTCCCTCCAATCGATTGCAACATTTTAATGGGAGATTGAAACTTTTTTGCACTTGCAATCTGAATAGTTTAAAGACTTATAAGGCGACTTTGTTTTTAAATGATGAAAATTGTATCTAAAATTATCAATAAGTGATATAATGGGCAATCTAACTAGCTAGAAGAATAGATGAGGACCCATGATCGAGTATGAATAAGTTCAGTCTTTAGGGTTTTTAGTTTTAGTGTGAAAGTGTAATCTATGATCTTTACCCATTGGACATGCCGTATATTTGTTGTGCGGTTTGTTTAATGAAGCATTTGAAGATTAATAGTTATTGGTTATTCTTAAGTAAAAGCAATAGTATATCATGATGGAGATGACCAAAACTTCTTGGCGAGTGAGTGATTTTATTGATTAATGCATTATAGAAACAATAGCTTGATAACAAAGGTAGAACTTCTGAATGATTATTTTGATCATCTTATAACGAGGAGGAGAATAAAAATGACATATAGAAAGTATAAATAGGAAGACACATTGTTTGAGGGAAGGCAACCTGTAAGAAAGAGAAGAGGAGAAGAAGGAGATGACTTTAACAATAACTTGCTTATAATCTTTCTCAACAAGACTTTCTGACACTCTCTAGCCCCTATTAGAATCTTTCACATGCATATTCAGAAACAAATTGATGGAAAGGTTATTATCGGGTTATTGAAGCTTGGATATATTTATTAAATTCTTGTAATATAATGGATGCATTAATAAAGATGTCATGGGTGCACTATAGATATGTATGTTTGCAGGTAGAATTAAAACCTTTATAGTTAAACAAGCATCAGAATGAATATTAATGAGCACCTTGTCCGTTTTGATGGTAAATTGATATGAGCTTTTAAACTCCTCTCGCTTTTTGTGTACATATTAGCGCATATTTGTAATATGATGTGTGGCGCCTTATCGAAAATACCATGTTCATTAATAGAACCTTTAAAATTAACGCTTATAAAACTGAAGTAGTAAATGATGGATAAGAAGAGGCAGTGGTATAGTTCGTTGGTTGATAGTAGGAATAAGGAGCCATAAGGATCTTTGAGTAGTGATTGTTAGTGAAGTGGCTCGAAATTAGCCATATATCTTGCCTTTGATCTGACATTTTACCTTTACCAAAAATGATTCCAGGTGATGGTAAATAGAATGGTTTACAATACCTATACCGACAAGCATCAACAATTTGACCTTGCTTGTGCATATTGACATATAGGAACTGATTCATTAGATTCTCCGGTGGGAATGATTGAATTATGCGAGGAGAACATATTCTCACGCATGTAGTGATATGTGAACTTGTGGATTGATTTCTTCAAAACCTCTATGATATATTCTTTGCCAAAACCACCAATAGTACCACTTTATGCAGTGGAAAACCCCAGGATAAGAGTGAAGAACATGCCTCGACCAACATTTTGACATCGCTTGCACTTTAATAAGATACATTAACATTAGTGCTCTAGAAGATACCTCATATGTGAATAGTTGCATTAAACATGACCTGGTTTTGATTTTATTTCGACCCTAGTTTCATGTGTGACAATAATTGCGCCAGCCATCATCACGTAAGCTCATTTTGTTAGTTGTGATTATTGAAGTCGGTCTAATCAAGCAAGTTCTAATCCATTAAAGTGTCATATCAACAAATTCTTTTCGAGTTATGTTATCACCCGGCCTGGAACAATTTTATTAGCAAGTGTTTTCATTTTCGAACAATACTTTTTAATAGACATTGATTCTTTTCTCAAAATATTCAGTTCATATCGAAGTTGCATCACCTTTGTTTTGGACGTACTACTAATTGTTTTCAATAGATCTCCTAACATTAAAGGAAGGTCATAGTTAAAAATCAGCTTAAAATACCTTTACGATCGTTGAAAGAAGCCAACTCGCCAGAAGTTTGATCTTGTGCTCTCAATTAACATAAGCTGAATTTTCAATCTCTCCACACATCCATAAGCTCATGGTGAGAAAAATATTGATATGAAATATTATGATCTTGAAATTAAACCTTCAAGTCGATTCCTCTACGATTGAAGTTAGCACTTGTTTTCGTCGGAGGATAAATTAGATTGATCAAGTTTTATTGTTGCGGCAAAGAAATGAAGTTTGTGAAGATTGAAATGGATTAACAATTGAATGATTTTGATTTGTTGTAATGGAATTGGCCATGGATGGCTTTGATACCATGAAAGAAATTACTATTGTTTGTTTTGAGAGAAAATTTTCGAGAAAGAATGATTCTATTACTTCTAGATTTTCTCTATATTTCAATTAAATGAGTACATCTATATTTATACATGAATATGTAAACACTTGTAACTAACTTCAATTACAAATCATTTGACTAATTACATTTCATCACACACACCTTAAATGACTAATAACACGTTTAACAACTTGTCTTTCTCTTGTCAACCTTCTTAACTAACCTGATGAGCTAGCATTGTTGACTTGTTTTAGCTGGCTGAAGCTGGAACTTCTTATCTTTGTGAGTTCAACACAATGAGGCTTTAATAACAGGTAAGTCTTTGAACACGCTATTGAACCCCACATTCAAATGCATATTCCTGTAGAATTTTAATCAACCTTTTTATCTCTAAAAAGAAACAGTTGCATTTTCGCAAAATAACAAGATGCTTGAGAGGAAGAAACAAGATGAACGTAAAAAATAATTTATGCACAGACGCACACAGAAAAATAGAGCTAATTAACAGAGGTGTTGCAAAACAATGAAACATGTACATGAATACTAAAAAAAGAATAAAAAAAAAGAAGAAGAAGAAAAAATTTGATTTGATATGTATGTACATGATATAAATGCTCACAAGCCTGGCCTGAATTCAACTCAAGCCGTGAGAGAAAATGCATCTTGATCTCAGCTTCCCAATGATACTCAAAAGCTTCACTGCATAAGGTGCGAGTAATAACATGTCCATTCCTATATTTTCAAAACAGATACGATTAATTTGTCAGTTTATTTTAATTTGTCCGCTTATTTTAGTCTCTAAGGGCGTAGTCGGGTTGATTGGTAGTAATTAAGTCGTCCCCGAGGACCATTGATCTTGGAAGTGGTAAGAGAATAAAAATTGTTTTGAACTTGCGCTCACCCCCTTTACTTTTTTTAAAACCACTTGGGATGTCTACATCCTATTTGACATATTACTCGTGTGTAAGAATATTTGTTCCGTTTGAGTTAATTATTTGCTTAGCATTTTTTTGCAGTGATTCGAATGCCATAAGAAGCTATGAATTTAGGCTGGCAAAATTGACATGCATATAAATCTCGTAAATCTAAAACATAAATGCAAAGATACGAATTCAGGTACATCACAAAAACAATTGTCTTATTCCTCAAGCACAAACAAGAAAAAGCGCGCGCAAAGATAACTAACAAACACACACACATGGTAGTACGTTTTTCATTACTTAGTTGCAGCTACATCATCCAGAAACTTCACTTTAATCTTCCTGAGCTTTGCAGCGGCATCTTTCATAGATACCCTCTATTCCGGTGACTCCATTCAGCAATCCAATGCCAAATGCATGATGCCCAATAAACAATCCATTTTGGTAGAAAAAGCTTGCTCTTCACCCACTAAGTTTGCATCAACACCTTCAGTCAATCAATCAGGTAACGACTCATTCACCCAGTTTTTAAACTCATTTCCCCAGTAAACACTTCATCAGTAGGCTTCTTTCTTGTGAAAGTTTCTATCAATAAAGTAGTACCGGAGCTATAGGTATCACATTTCACTAAAACTATTCCCTCAGTTCCGTACTCTGTATTTTTCAATTTCAATATATCAAATAGATATATGCTTATGAAATAAAAACTAAACAAATAATCTTTTCATAATAATATACAGAAGCTTTGCATGTACGTATAAAAAAGAACAAAAGTTGGAATTAGATTTGAAGTCTTACTTGGTGCCATATAACAAATTGTAGCCATTGTCATAGTTTGTGTCAAAAAATCATCTCTTACACCTAATAGTTTGGAAATGGCGAAGTCACTCACATGTGCCACCATATCTTCCTCCAAGAGGATGTTGCCAGGCTTCAAATCACAATGAACCACATATGCTAATGAATAACCATGATAGAGATATTCAAGAGTTGTGAGAATACAACCATTTCTCAAGACTACTATTGGTCAAAAGCTCAAGCGCCAAGGCTTTAAAAATCTGTGTTACAACAGCTGCCAATAATCTTTATAAGATTTCAATAATGAGCATTTCTCAGTACCTCACATTTAGAATCAAAACTTTTAAAAAACTATCAAGCCCCCTAAATTTCTGATTTGTTGAGGAATGTTGCCCTTGAGTTTGCAATCGTATGCATAACATCGTTGAAGAGAAGATGAGAAATTTCCAATTACTGGTGGAAAGATGCAATCTTATGGATTTGAATATAAGCTCAAATTTGTTAGACTTCTACAATTAGTCAAAGAAGGGAGAAAACTCCACTCAGCTATAGATGATTCAGTCGTCAAGCAATTATTTCCCAGGTTGAGAGAACTGAGGAATCTCAAGTCGCTAGAAGTTTTTGGAATAATGCCAGAGAAAGAGTTGGAGCTCAATCCTAGGAGAATGAGCTTAGAAGCACTGGCGATAGAGTTGGGAATACTTCCAATGAGTTTATTGCGGAACAAGGCTAAACACTCTTAAGCGAGTGGCAGATCGTTGAAGGTGGGTGGCCTTAGAGTTGATTGTCAGTCAGAGACAAGTCTGTCATGCTTGAAATATTGAAGATAGTGGGTGGAATTGGACCGCTTAATTTATCCGCGCCAAGACAACTCTGTCATGATTGTCAGTCAGAGACAAGTCTGTCATGATAATTCAGATTTTGTAAATTGCCAAATCTCCTTCGGAATTTCGCCTGCAAAGTTAAAATATGTTTATAGATATGGGTATTTTGCGGGGGCCTTTTTGTAATTTTAAAGCCATTTACTTCAAAAGCTGTGAAAATGTACCGTCTACATCCATCAATTGATGAAGAAGATGATTCCCAATTACAAATTAAATAACTTTCAACGTCTCTAAAAGAAATTTACTTGCAGAACGTGACAAGAACGTAGACTCGCTCTTTGCAGTTTGCGCTCATCTAAATTAAATTTAGTATCTAATTTACTCGGCCTAGTAAATTTAATATTCATTAAACCACATAAGTCTCATCATATTTCAATTTTAATAGCATATGCTTTTCAGTTCAAATTTAATAGTCACATTTCAGTTTTTTTTTAATCTTACTAATTGCTAATTTTAAAGATTGAAAATTTAAAAACTTTCTAGGGTTTGTAACAAATTTAATGTCCAGTTTTAGCTTGTGGGTTTAATCCTCCATCAATCGTTGATACCAATATGTGAAACATATTTTATGGGGAGGGCTACCTTATAGCTGCTGTAAGGTATAACCCTCTCACATGAATAATGTTTGGACCTATTGTAGACACTGTTTATGTGAGAGGTTGTACCTTACCGCAACTGTAAGGTAGCATCCTCCGTATTTTATTAATACTAAAACGAATTTGAAAAATCAACAATAATAATTTTTTTTGATATTCAAAATGATTTGTAAAATTTATATTATTTTATAAATTAAATTATTTTAATATCATATTTGCATGGGTTTTAGAATTCCATTTAAAGTCAATTTTTGGTTTATTATAATCAAAGCATATCATTGTAAAAAAGAAGTTTATATGATTATTTATGAAATTAAGAGGCCTATGTTATCATTTAAGTAAAATATGGGGGTGTAAGTGGCTATTTTTCATGTTTAAAAATCAAACACTTAAAATTGAGTTCACAAAAGTCCAGTAATTGGAATTGACACCCAGGCTAAAAATTGAAATTTTTGTATTTTTTGCACCATTTATTAAAAATTATTTTTACAGACATGCAAATACAAATATACATGTCAAAAAGAGAGGTGGAACGTACCTTGTAGGTTGTTATTAGAAAGATTTAGGAGCATCAACTTACTCAAATTTCCAATTTTTGAAGTCTTCCATCAATAATATTGTACTTTGAGTCCAACTTCTCTAGCTTTGATGAGTTGAAGAGAGAATTTGGGATAGGACCTGGAAAACTGTCAGTATGAAGACCTAACACTTAGAGTTTGGATAAAACACCAATTCATGATGAAATGCTTCCACTCAATTCATTGTAAGTCAAACCAATAAATTGGAGTTGCCGTAATTGCGCCAATTCATTCAGCATATGGTTGTGAAATACTGTTAAAACTAACATTAAGAGATACAAGGAATGAGAGATTTCAAGTGTTGAGGAATAGTGTTAGGAATTTTAATCTCACTACGATCTTGCAAGCAAAAATATAGTAAATAGATAACAAATAAAAAAAATAGATGGAGAATAAGCCAATCACACAACACAAAAATTTATATGGAAAACTCCTATAATGGAGAAAACCACAACCGCTAAGGATGACGAGAGAAAACTCATTATGTGAAAAATTATTAAAATCACCAAAGTATTTTTCTTCACACCCAAAACCCCAATAACACCTAATCTATCATAGGCTATTGTTTTATCTCACACTAGAAACTGTTTACTTGTATAGAACTGATTATTATGTTATATGAATAAGTAAACCCAACCGTCCTATATATAGTGATTATTACTTGTGAAAGAAGTATTCCTTTTCTTATACTAGTAGTATTCCTCATTGAATAAGTCAAGTCGCAAAGGGGGAATTACTTATTTTTTAAATAGGAATCCTAAAAAAAAGAAAAATATCATAGGAAATCTTTATTGAAAAAGAAGGCATATTTCCTAATAAATAGTGCCTTTGAGACCCATAACTAAAAGATTCAAGGTTGTGACTTTATGATGGCACGCACCACATAAAAATGCTAACCCAATTGCACACTGGGTATGAAATGGACCAATTATTCATTAGAACACTCTAAAGATCAGCAACACAGGCCTTGAACACAAGAAGAGCTAATTGATCAGTTGTTATGTTTTTCAAAGTCACCATAGCTTAGCCAAAGTCGCCATAGCTAAGCTAAGTACAATAAGACAAGTAGTGTGTGACAATAATTGACGATTTTACTGTTTTCTCAGTTGGTCGCAATGGGGGTGCCAAACTCTTTAGTTTGCCTTGTCATACTGGAAGTTAGATTTGTAGATTTGCAGTGAAATTAGATTCTTACAGTCAGTAATTCCGGGAGGGTGATATGGGTAATTGAACACTGACTTACACGCCCCAGCCAAGTAGTGTCCAAGAAAGACCAATCCACAAGCTAGCCTTGTCTCCTTCCTAATTAACTGCTAGTTTAGCCTTACTACATACAACTTAACTACAAGTTTCCATCAATTGATCTCTCATTTCCATTAGCGCAAATGCATTCCCATTGTAAAGGCAACTCATGGGAGAGTTTGACTTGGATAAGAATAAGCCTACTCTTTAATGTCTCCTTTGCATTACAATTATGTGAGAATTGAAAATGATGGCCTTCATCCTTTATGTTTATATTCTTGTCCGTGGTTGAATTATAATCGTACATAAAAAAAAAATTTAATGGTTTGGTAGGTAGATGAGGTAATTTATGTGCTTGTTGGATTTGTGTCTGTTTGGTATTATTGTTGAAAAGTTACAGTTTAAAGGTCACATATGTAAAGTGTTTATAATCCCAAGGATTATTAACTTATTTGCCAAAAATCGTAGGGTGATTTTATCCAACAATTGTTTGCTAAAAAACTTATTAGACATTTACTACAGTCTTGTGGAACCTTGTTGAGTTATTTTTGTTGCCTTATGATATTTAATGTTTCCTACTCCCTTATGAATAGTTAACCATTAGTTTTCTCCAATTGCAATAGTATCATCACTTGCTAATATATTGTCATAATTTTAGTGTTAAAGGTAGAATTTCAAGTCTTCTAGTGAGAGCCAGCTTCATGATTTTCCCTTTTCTTGTAAAAATTATTGTGTGCTGCTAGTCAGTTTGCTTGGTGGATTTTTTCTAATTTGAAAATTGCAATTACAATAGTAATATGAGGTGTTGGCGTTGACATCTTAATAGACTAGACATCAACATCAACATCGACATCAACATTTAAATTTATATTTGTGGGCAGATGGTTTAAGCTAGTAGTATTCCACTTGAGCATATTCAAACGACAACGAAAATCTCCCTCAAAAGCACCTGATTTCACAAAAAACAATAAGGGGAATGTTAGAGATTTTTTTTTGCGTTAATTCTTCGATGCTCAAGTTAGTTTGCTCAAGTTAGTTTCTTAAGTTTACTGGGAAAAGCAAATATGATAATAACAAGCCTTGATTTATGATGAATTGGTTGAGAATGAAGTTCTAGAAATAAAATAAATGAAAGAAAAAGAAAGGAAAGGAAAAGAACTTTGAAACTTATATTGTCCCTCCTTATCTAAGAGAGAGTTGAAAGTAAAGAGAGAGAAAACTTACCTTGTTTAAATTTTTTAAATGCTCTGTAAACATGAAAATTACTTGCTTCTTGAATTGTAGGGTAACCATTAGAAGATCAAGTTTAAGCCTTGATTTTGGCCTTGACTGAGTCAAGTCCTTAGGTTGACTTGGTTTAAACATCTCCTTATAGGATCTTTGCTGAGTTCTATCCCCCGAGAAGTTGTTTATTTGCGTCATCGCGTCTTGGGACAACCATCTCATAAGCACTAGTGGGGCTTTTACTGTATGTCCTTCACTTTATACTAAGGAGAACACGATTTTATGTGAGAACACCAATCATAAGGAAATTTTAAAAGGTTGTTTCCTCAAGTATAGATTATTCTCAAAATTGAGTGTATTTTTTATTCTTTTGGATTAATTTTAGGATTTTGTTGAAGGATTTGCTTTCTTGTTTGACTTTCTATTTGAGGTCATGTTTGTTTGTTTACAACATTAATGTAATGGATTTGGATTCAGTGTTGAGTTGATTTTTTGCTAGATTTTCTCAAAATGATACAATTGGTAGTTATTGGATAAGAATATAAAATTAAGTAAATTTTAATCGTATATTGCTATACATGTACATATGGCAAAAGATTATAAAGAGTTGAGTGTAGATTAACTTAGCATTGAATCCAAATCTATTTAAATAATATCTATCAAATTTTGTTATAAATATTAGAAAAGATTACTAGTGATGGAAAACTTTCTTTTTTTCTTTTTTTTTTGGCAAAGAACAAAAGCAATATAGGAAGAGTTGATAGGCTTACTAATCAACCTCTAAAAGCACATGATGAAAGTTCCCCTTCATCATGCAAAAATGAATGTCTCTTTCCATCATTCAACCTCTTAACCCTTTATATAGTAGTAAATTTAGGATATTTAGACCTTACATCATCAAAATTCATACGAACCATCCTTTTATTTATAATACTCAAGCCAAGAAAATTATGCAAACGATGACTGTTTAAAATTAATAATCTTGTGGCCCATCAAATGAGGTGGAAATTTTTCCAACATCCAATAATACTATGTTAACATCAATCCGTGCTCTCCAAATAATCATCTTATTGATTAGCGAGGTATGTCATTACTTTAAAATTAGATCATGTTCCAGTCGAATAAGATTGTCAATTTGTATTAACATATGAAGAGTCTCTACACTAAATTATAATATTTAATGACTTTATCTAACAGTTCTGTTCACAAAATCAATACTGAGGCAAGAATGTATTGCACTTTTCTCCTCTCTTACGCTTGTGTGTGTGTGTAGTGAATGAGAAGTTTGATTTTACAGTTGAGATTGAAGCTAAGATTTTCTATAAATTAAAAGAGCATAAAACTAAATTCACGGGCAAAAAGCAAGCTTAGCAAGAAGTCTTTTTGATGGCCAACCACGATGAAGTCTTGAATTTCTTCTATATGCATGTGTTTACTCAGAAATGCAAGATTAAGAGCATAAAGTTTATATTTGTTATGCATTTCCTTTTAAACCACGGCAAATTTCACTGATGAATCAAACTTTGGCTCATCCATGACATTTTTCTTTATTTTTGAATTTTTTTGGGGGCATGTTTGAACAAATGGTTGCTAAATAATGCTTGAGTAATGTTTTTGAAGTAAAAATATGATTCATAATTTTTTGTGGCCAAATCGAATTGTATGAACAAAATGTACTATAGCATGTCATTGTAGCTACTTCGTGAAAGATGAAGTGCAGTGAAATTAGCATTTAAGTCTTTGAACTTTTGGGAAGTTACCCAAAACTTATTTTATTTTATTCAAGTTTGATCCACAAGTTTTGATATTAAAAACAACAACTATAATTCTAAAAGTTATTTATTTTAGTCCATAATTTTTTGGCAATTTTTCAGAATTTTAAATATAAAATAATTCATCATTTTTAAATGTTAAGGGCATGATATTCATATATTTTGTTGAAGCATATACATATTTGATTTAATTTTATATTTTGGTAAAAAAATTTTAATTGTAGTGCATAAAAGTTAATTTAGCCTTAATTTTTGTTAATGTATGAGAAATATATACATCGACTGTTTATTTATCTATTGTAGAGCCAATCATGATAAATTATTTGGTTTTTTATAACTTAATTACGTATTTATGATGGTTGATTGTGGATTGTGGATTGTGAGATAGATTATTATTGGTATTACCAAGATCCACATGAGTGATGATATTGCCTTGTCATTAAGTCTCAACTTGTTGGATGCTTTGGCAGATAAAGAGACTTGTTGGAGATTTTCTACTAAGCAGCTTAATTGTCTTGTCGGTAAAAAATCAATGTGATATTATATTCAAATTGTCTACTTGATCTCTGGGCTAGAGCACTCATATATTGTTAAAGGATGTTTAACATATTGTATTGTTATCAGAGTAACTTAGAATGAGGATTCATTAACTGTAGCATGATTTTGTTTTTATGTGTTTATTTATAATTGCTGTTGATTTCTCAACTTTAAATATTCTTTCTTTTCTTCAAGTTTCCTTTATCAGATCTTTGACTGGGAAAAACAATAAGGACTAGCATGAGTCTGTCTTGTTCTATCTATCTATATTGAAAAGAGACTTGGAATTGAGAATAGATGAACTATCCAAGCCCACAAGTAATAGCATTACTATTGAAAAGGTAGAGTGCATGGCTTGGGATGAATCCAATATACAGTGTCTAGATGTAATGAGATACACTATTGAATGATTAAGGATAGCATTCCTGCATGTGAGAAGGCTAAAGATTACTTTGTAACTATTGGAAGAACTTTCAAGAAAGTTGACAAGGTTGAAAAGTGTAACTCTTTGAGGCTGTTGGCTAAAACCCAATATGATAGTGTTTCTAAGGTCAGAGAGCATTTCTTAAAATGATTAATTACCATAAGAAGCTGAAAGACATAGATGTCAATTTACATGCTGATTACTTAGTCTACCAAATCCTTGAATCTCTTTCACCATAATTTTACAACCTGAAGAGCTAATACAATACTCATAGAGATACTTGAAACATTAATGAGTTAATTCCTTATGTTGTTTAAGAAGAAAAATAATTGAAGAAAGGTATATCTTACATTGCCATGACGGCTGCTACTCAAGAGAGTAGGAGTGTGAAGAAAAGTTGTTTAAATGGTAGCAACAAGCCTTTTAAGAAAAAGCTATTTGGAAAAAAAAAAAAGCTTCTTGTGGTAATTATACGACCACCTTTGGTTTCATTACTAAAGGCTTTAATAGATGTGACATTCTAGGCGAATCATATATCAGCAAAGCATGGGAGAGATGCTTGGTTTATAAAGGATGATCTACAATTTAATTAGCAAGACGCATTTTGGGGTGTATGAGCGCTCCAGAAACAAAATTGTGCTAGCCTTGTTAAGGCCTAAAATGGACAATATTTGTCATGACCCAACCTAGACTTGATAAGATATTGTTCGCTTTGGCCCGTAACAAGGCCCACACGATTTTATTTTTAGGGCACCTATACATCCCAAAACACATCTTACCAATTAAGTTATGGATCACCCCTTATAAACATAACATTTCTCTTGTGCTTTGCCAATGTGGGATTCACCTAGGGTGTTATACATACCCCTCTTTAAGGACTCAGTATCCTTACTGAGGTTTGCCCCACCATCGTTCAAGAGGACACGCAGAGCCACTCTGATACCATCTGTTGTGACCCAACTCAAACCTGACAAGATATTGCACACTTTAGGTCTTAACAAGGCCTACACGATTTTGTTTCTAGAGCTTCTATACACCTCAAAATGCATCTTGTTAATTAAGATGTTGATCACTTCTTATAAACCTAGCATCTCTCTCGTGGTTTACTGATGTGAAATTTGCCGAGGGTATTACAGAAAGTGTCATTTTTGCAAAAAAAAACAACCTAGGTATAAGAAAGCTAAATGTAGGGGATTTGAGCATAGCTAAAAAAAAAAGATATTCCTATAGCTTTTGTGAGCTTTGATTATGACCTTATTGATATACTTTCTAAAAATTAGTGGTTAGATACTAGTACAACCAATAACATAACAAATTCCTTACAAGAATTCAAAAGTAGGAAATAGGCCAACGAAGGGCAGTTGATGGTAAATATAGGCAATATAGTAAAAGCTAGAGTTAAAAGTATAGGAGTTGTCAGACTACATCTAACAACATGCTACCTTTTAGATCTATATATTCCTTTTATTAGGAGAAACTTGATATCTGTATCTATGTTGGATAAATGTTATTATACTTTACTTATTTTGTAATTCAAAACTAGTTAGTTTTAACACTCTATATGATGGCTTGTATATGATTGATTTATTTCCTTATACTACTAAATCATCATCCAATGTTTATATTATGAATGTTGTTAGCTGTAACCATGTAAGGATTGATGAAAATTCCTTTATGCTATGGCATAAACAGTTAGGGCACACATTCAAATGGAGGATAAAAAGACTAATTAAAGATGATATTTTCTATAATATAAATTTATCTGACTATGACACTTATGTTGATTGTGTCAAAGGCTTATTTATTGTTAAGATCATAAATGGGAGAATTAGGAGAAGTCAATAAGTTTTGGAGTTAATACATACAGACATCTACGAGCTATTTACTCTTGCTATTATAAGAGCATATAAGTACTTAATCTCGTTCATTAATGACTTTTCTTGTTGTGGTCATGTTGAACTTCTTGCTAAAAAATTTAAACTTTTACATACTTTTTAAGCCTTTAAGGCTAATATTAAGATCCAAAAGGGCAAGAAGATTAAGCCAATAAGATTAGATAGAGATAGTGAGATCAATTTCTTATTCCAAGAAATGAAATCTAAGCTCAGTACAAAATGCCTGAGGCTCCCGAATCAAATAAGATTACAGAAAGAAGAAATTGTACCCTTTTTGACATAATACAGTGTATACTAAGTAACTCCACATTATGAGATTTTCTGTGAGGTGAAGCTTTAAGAATTGCATATTATATTTTGAATCAGATATCCCACAAGTTTGTGCCTAATACTCTTTATGAATTATGGTTAAAGAAGAAACCTAGTCTCTGTCATTTTCATGTCTAGAGAGTAGAAGATAGACCTCATAATTCGCAATCTATAAAACTTGATTAGAAAACTATCATGGTAATGCATTAGCTATTTTATGGGCTCAAGAGGTTCTAGATTTTATTGTCCTTCCCATACTACTAGAATTGTTGATCCTACAATTTGTTTTGAGGATGGCCATAATAATGAGAGTTCTGAGCCTTATAATCTTATATTGAGAGAAGAATATATAAATTTGCATGTCCTATCTTTTGCAACTTTTGTGATGGGTGATATTCCTTCTGTTGATTATGAACCTCATTATGAAAGGGAGCCTATGGCTATAAAGGATGATGATATTAATGTGCAATTGAGGAAACTTGAAAGAGCCAAGAGACCTATAATTTTTTATGATTACATAGTTTACTTGCTATACCATGATTTTGATATTGACTTATCATATGATCTTGCTACCTTTCAAGAGGCCATCAGTTGTCCAAAATCCTTATCTTGGACTCATGCCATGTATGATGAAATGACATTCATGTATTAAAATGGGGTTTGCTGAGTGGCCAGATAGATGCAAGCTAATTGGTTGTAAATGGGTTTTCAAAACCAAGAGAGACAATAGAGGTTAGGTTAAAAGATACAAGGCCAAGCTTGCAGCTAAGGGTTTCAGTCAATTAGAAGGTATGATTATATAGAAGCCTACTTTATTATTTCAACCAAAGGCTCTTTTTGAAGTATCATGGCTTGTATGTCATTTCAATTTAGAACTGCGTCAAATTGATATAAAGACATCTTTTCTTAATAGAACCTTATATGAAGATGTATAAATGGTCCAACCTAATGGTTTTGTTAAGTCTGGTAAAGAAAACATGATGTATAAGCTTAAAAGGTTCATTTATAGGCTTAAATAGGCATGTACACAGTAGTATTTGAAATTTTATGATTTTATCACCTTTTGTAAGTTCTAGGAAAATGTTGTTGATTGTTGATTAGTGTATATACTTATGGGTTGGTGTGAGCAAGTATGTCATTTTGGTACTTTATGTTGATGATATATTTCTTGCTACCAATGACATTGATTTCAAAATTAAAACAAAACATATGTTTTCGTATAATTTTGATATAAAGGATCTTGGTAAAACCTATTATATATTATAGGTAGAGATTCTTTGTGATAGATTTAAAAGAGTTCTAGGATTATCTCAAAAGATTTATATTGATCGTGTTCTAGAAAAAATGTTTAATATTTTGTTTTAAAACCCTAGAAAAGCATCAATTTCAAAAGGTGACAAACTTTCGAAGTCTTAATATCCAAATAATGATGCTGATAAAGCTAAAAGCAAACAATCTCTTAGACATCAGTTTTGGGTAACTTGATGTATGCTTAACTTTGTAGATGCCTTGATATTGCTTTTACAGTGAGAGTACTTTAGAGATACTTAAGCAATCCTAGTTTTGAACATTGGAAGGCTGCAAAAAAGGTGATTAGACATTTGTAAGCAACTAAAGATTTTGATTGACATATTAGCTATTTGACTACCTAAACATACTTGGATATTTTAATACTAATTTCGTAAGGCATTTCAAAGATAAGAATTTCACTTCTAGTTATATTTTTATGATCGTATGAGGAATTATACCATGGAAGAGTTCAAGCAGATATTTATAGCTTTTTCCAGCAATGGAGACAAAATATATTGCATGTTTTGAGGCTACATGTCAAACTTTATGGATGTAGAATTTTATTGCAAGGCTAGATTTTGTGTTGGTTGTATCAAGACCATCGAAGATATATTGTGATAATTCTATAACTATTTCTTTCTCTCACAATACTTCAGTTCCTATATATATTGATATTAAATACTTATTTATGAGGGAGAAAATTACTCTGTCTTATATATCAACCGAATATTTACCTATAGTTAGTTGATCCACTTACTAAAGCCTTAGCTGCAAAAGTATTTAAAGAGCATGTAACCCATATGGGATTGTTAGAATCCTCTTTATATGCTATGTCAGTGTGAGTTCTGGTTTGTATAATAAATTGGAACTTAAATGAGAATATGTATTACTCATGTTTTATTATTATGCATATCTACTATTATTATAAGATATTAATATGCCATATATTGTGTACACATTCAATAGGATAAGGCAATATATATATTGTGAGGATGTTGTGGTCCGAGACATTTCATTTAGTCTTAATATGAACATTAGGGACTAAAGCATTTTGGCTTAGCTTAAATGGACTTTCTTAAAAGATTTTGTTTTAATCTTATTATGGTTATAAGAAAGCACAACTTTGTTGAGACATTTTGGCACTAATCTCATTATGATTAAAAAGGAAGCTGGCTTTTTGAGACATTTAAAGTCTCATTATGGTTATAAAGAAGCAATGATCTAGGAGACATTTTTTTTTTTGTCACATTTTGCTAGACATGTGGACTTTATAGAAATGGGCACGTTGATCACATTGTCACGTTATTTATATAATTATACTTGTATACTATTACATCATCACGTATTTATAAGTGTTGCATGGGGCATCTTGTCGATGCATATATGACAGTGTACTTGTTTATGTTTTGGGTGATTACTCATATTTAACATTCTGTTATGATCATATATTGATTAATTCATATGTTTTCGAAATATTTTTTTTGAATTATCATTAGAATGATTTTGTCATCCAAATGGGAGATTGTTGGATTTATTTCTCACATATCTTGGACTAGCATAACTCATTCTAATTATTTTGTATTTTACCATATTAATACGTGATTGATGTCACATATTATGAAGCAATTTTAACAAATTCATTTATTAAATGATCAAATATTATATTAATGAGTCTAATTTTATCATACACTATATAGCAATGTATTATACACAAATATAATTTTTAATTGTGTTTTCTTAGCTCATAATGAGATGGGCAATCTTGTAATAACACATAAGGGATCCCTATACTCAACTATAGTATTTAGGTGACTTCAGGCTGTTGAGAGTTTACTATTCATAAAATTGATACTGAGGCAAAAGGTGCACCTTTTTCCTCTCTTCTGATTTTTTTTTTTGTGTGTACATTGAATGAGGAGTTTGATGTAACAAATATTTGAGCTAAGATTTGCTACAAATTATAAGAACACAAAGTTGAATTCACAGGCAAGAAGCAAGGATAGCGCAAGTCTTTTCACGGTGAAAAAGGTCAAATCTTCAATTTATCCTTATATGCATTTATTTACTTGAAAATACATGATCAAGGGCACAAAAATTATATTTGTACCCACGTAGATATGAGATAGCCTATGTAGAACATGTTCATAAGCTCTCTAAATCAACTGAAAGACTAACTCATTTGTATTAAAAAAAAAAAAAACTTCAATTGTGACAACATAGTTTAACAATGGAATAGGAATTACCCCCTTATTTTCATTAGTTAAGATTCAAGAATAATACACAAAATGTATCAGAAATTAGAAAATTACTTTGAAATGAAAGTATTTTTATAGGAAATAAACAAGAGCAAGTTAGTTGCCATTTGAAAATATGCATAGCGGAAATAGATGTGCATAGAAGAAACAGAGAAATGACCAATCCAAAACAATGCCAAAACAAAGTCCTAAACTTTTCATTGACATATGATAATTTGCATAATAGAAATAGAGAAATGACTAATCAAAATAAAGATACCATAACAAATTCTCAACATTATCTATTTAGTGAGAGCATGATGTTTGATGATTTAGAGGTGACTGAATTTAAAGCAATTATCACAACTCATCATTCCAGCTACCTTGATGGTTGGGATGAGCTTGATGCACATACAGAGATTGAATTTGAGGAAGAAGAGGCATCACACTCAAAGACTAAAGCCCGGTTTATTTTTTTTTGTGGTCTAATCTAACCCAAAAGATCATACCCACATTCTAGGTTTTAGACTCAGAGTAGTGCAC
This sequence comes from Luvunga scandens, assembly GCA_030449905.1. Taxonomy (NCBI): domain Eukaryota; kingdom Viridiplantae; phylum Streptophyta; class Magnoliopsida; order Sapindales; family Rutaceae; genus Luvunga; species Luvunga scandens. Next base: position 33,757 of record JASUUG010000925.1, on the reverse strand, counting down.
GCATTATTTCATTCTTTTGAATTTTATTTTCATATGAGCCTTTTGCGTTTTTAATTTTAATCCAATGTATTGAGCCATTTTATTAATTTCTTGGGCCTTTAATTTTTTCACATTTTGTGCTATATTAAGTTTGGAATTAACTCTATCGTCTTTGATCCTAGGGTCTTTTACCCTTATGAGTCTTTCATTTCTATAACCTCAAAACTCTTAGATGTTTGTGCTACATATAAAACATGAGCTAATCTCTTAGATCTTCCATTTTCACAATTGATCCTTTCACCAACAATATAGGTTAATGATATGGCATGAATCTTTTGGTTGTAACATTACATGTAAAGATTCTTAATAATGAATTTATTTTATATTATAATCTTTAATCTATAGTGGTTAATTATTTTCTTGCTTTAATCTAGGGAATGAATTTGAATTATTCTAAGTGTTTTGTAATTAGTAGTATTTACATGAATAATGTTATAGATTTTTTTGCGATTTTTAGTTTAATTTTCTGTTTCTTAGTTTATATAAATGTTCTCTATTTGACTTTTTATTTTATACTTTTGTGAATATTAACTTTTGTTCTTAAGAATTTTTTATCAGAATTATGTGATTAGTGAGTTCTATAATGAATAAGTACGTTTATGTTATTATGAAATAAATGTTAATTTTACTGAAATGAATGAGCTTGTTTATAAGTTTTGAAATAAATAGGTATGCTTAAAAGTTTTGAAATGAATGAAAATCCAGATTTCAATTAATATTTCTCTAATAGATTACTTTGATGTTGATAATAATCATTCTTTGATAGAGATAGTTCAACTAGAGTTTAATTTCATTGAAATCAATGAGTATGCTTATGAGTTTTGGTATCTTGTCTTTCAGGGTGTCCAATTTTGCTTGCTTTCTTTGTGATGAAATATTTGATGAGAACAAGAAGTTGTTAGACCACATTCTCGATTTGACTATTTTTTAATATAGATTTGTAATTTTCATATGAATTTTTTATGGCCAATTTGAGATCTTTTGTATAGTGTTTTTTTACATTTTCTTTTTGTATTTTTTTTGAAGATTTTTAGCCTAATGTTAACTCTAATTTCATGTGTTCATTCTATAAAATGAATGGATTAGAAAGATCTTCTAGCTTATCTTTTATATTTCATAGTATGAATTTTTTATGGCCAATTTGAGATCTTTTGTCATAGTGTTTTTTTACATTTTCTTTTTGTATTTTTTTTTAAGATTTTTAGCCTAATGTTACTCTAATTTCATGTGTTCATTCTATATAATGAATGGGTTAGAAAGATCTTCTAGCTTATCTTTTATATTTCGTATAACCTAACGTCAAAATTATGAAATCCCTCCTGCTTTTGTGTACGAAACGAGTGTGTCTCAATACATGATTTGTATATATTACATTTTATTTTCTCTGATATTGTTTTTCTTAGCTGATTAGATTTTTAACCTATCTAATTTCATGTTTTCATTCTATAAAATGAATTGGTCATGAATATTGTTATTAATTATGTTACTATCTTTTATGTATTTTGTAAAATGAATCCAAATAATTACTTTTAGCACTATTTATGTCCAAGTCATCCCTGCAGTTATCTAGTATATACTCAATAATATAAGAATGCATGAACGTCCATTCATATATAGCAATGTGAACCTATGAAAGTGATCATACTGTTGTGCAAATTTTATTGAACTCGCAAGTGCACGAATCTATTGTAGAATAGATTAATGGTGACGAGTGTCGATCCCACGAGGAGGTGGATTTTAATTGCTTGTAGAATTAATTTTCTAAGTGGATGATTGGATTTATAATGACAATGAAGTAGGCAATATATTAATTTAAATTAAAGCTGTAGGAATAAACTATTTGGATGAAATGCTTGGATTTCCGGATCTGTCTCAACATGCACTATCGGCTTAACATTCATTATTAGTACCAATTAAATCATGAAGGGGGAACTTCCACTCATCATGAACCACACTCTAATAGATATGGTGCTAAGGGCTTCCCGTGCCAAATAATAATAACCTTGCCTAGGGAGGCGGTTATTCCAGCCGATATCCAGACAAGATTATTACTATCTATCTACGAAAAGTCAAAACAACCACATAAATTAAAGGGGGAGAAAAAGTAAATTTACCAAATTAAGCCCACATGAGCATGTTGAGACTTCACCTTCAACCCAAGCTTGAAAAGGAAATTAGCTACTCATAATTGAACTAAAGGTAAAATGGAAATTTTATTAAAATACGTAGAAAATACAAGATGGAGATGGAATTACAGAAAATGGAGTCCAAAAATAGATTCAGGGGTGTCAAATTAGGGGGGGGAGCCCCCTTTTTATAGATGCACTGAGTAAATCATGGCCATCGGATCAAAACAATTTAGACGCTCAGGATTGCGCCACATGGCAAGCTCCTATTGGATGGAACACATCATCATGGCTATTATTCTGTGTATATGCATGTACCGTACACACATTTTTTCGATCCACTAACATTCTGCCACGTCACCGGTCAACATTTTTGGTCCAATAGTATCGTGACACGCCATCGATCCAACGCCACACCATCGCAATGCCACATAAGCGGTCAATGCCACATCATTCGTCCCAATCAAATGCTCGCCACGCCATCGCATAAAGGCACGTCGTCAGACAAGATATGTGAATAAAGTGCCATGAATAAAGGCTGCATGATGACCATATATATCAACCGTCAGTATGTGTGTGAACAAATCCCGTATATGTGAAACGACTGCTTTTCTTTTTACGCTCCTCCTAAGGTTTTCAACGTCCCCGAGTTCAAAAGTCTTTGTCTGTTTTTTTTCATCGATATCTCGTTTATTGTGAAATGACCATGATATCCCCTAAAATACATAAAATACTTAATTAAAATAAAACATACATAATTAAATTACAAGGGACTTAAAGACATAAAAATAGGGATGTTAGTGAGACTTGGAGTGTAAAATGATGATTTTCTCCACTATAAATACACACTTTCTAGTACTCAACACACCCCCCAACCAGCTTGTTGCTAGTCCCTAGCAAATTAAGCGAAAACAAAAGTCAAATTTTTTTTTTTAAACTGTGGTATTTATTCAATCAGACTAATGTTAACGATCAAATAAAAGTATAAGTATTATCTACAGTCTAAAGAAATATCATTCCCACATCAACTCTCCACATGAATCAGTTTAGAAAACTTTGTCACAACTTTAGTAATCGAGTCACTTTCAATAATGACATATCAAACCCCAAAATCTCACCGGTAGTAATGATACTCTCACAAAGAAATTAAACCCAAAAATAATCACTCTAGTGATTGGTAAATTGAGTGAAAATAATAAAGAAATAATATCATACACTCTCACCAAGGTGACAAAAATATGCACTCAGCTTAGAAATAGTACGATTTTAATGCTAATCAAACCAATACATTCATCATCTTTTTTTTTTTTCTAGTATGCATTGCCACATCTTTTCAACCCATATAACTAGTTTCTATTTCAGACTATAGTTCCCTAAAATCAAGGACTTTTATTAGGACGTAACGTAGGTTAGCGACGTGGCTAACAAAGAAAGGATAATAAGAAAAACAAAATATATGTTTGAAAAATAGAGAACTTTAGAGATTGTAAGGTGCTTTTCACTTGCTTTTTTTTTAAATAATTAATTTATTTATTTGTATACATTTTTTTTTCTTTTGTTTCTTTTTTTCTTTTTCTTTTTAACACTTTTTTTTTTGTGAATGCAAAATTATCTCTATTTTCAAACATAAATGGGTGGTGGGAAATACAAAATATAAGGTGATACTCCACATTGGAGTGGGACAAGATAATAGGTTGCCAAAGAAAAAATCTTTATTTTTTAAGGCTTAAAGGGGTTAACTATGGATACATATTAATATGATTGGCTACAAAGGCTCAAACGGACCAAAGATGGCCTTTCTGTCATCTTTTAGGGTTCTAAATAATCTTCCATATCTACTAGTTAGATGGACCTTCAGATGTGGCAACACACACTTTTTTTTTTTTTTTATACAGAAATTTGGAGATAATGTATAAAGCAATAAACTCGCTAAAAATTTCGAATGAAGAATGGGCAAAAAGGGGTTACTCTCCAAGAAAAATAACAGGCTCAAAAACTCACTTGGAAATTATTATGACATGTGCATTCTTTCAAGCAACTTATAGTTGTCTTCAATATCAACATGTAGAGTAGTAAATATGGTGTAACATAACTAAAGACCAAAGATAATACAAATACTAAAATTTGAAAGTTATCATGTCATCTAATTATGAAAAGATCACACAAAATATCTTTCTTCTTTTTTTTTTTTAAATTCTACCCCCAAACCTAGTCTTAGTCATGAAAATTATGCATGCAGAATGGTGAAAATGACATAGAAAAGCTAATTGGTAAAAGAAGTTAGAAAGATCACACTTAAAATGACTGTCAAAGCAAGAAATGTCTGAAATTTTTTTTTTTATAATAAGAAGATGCGTTTCTAGAGTCGTTACACTCCATATTCAGCCATCTTCGACTAAAAAATTTAGCCACAGTTAGTTTCTAAAAAAAAAAACAACTACACCAAGATTGAGATATTCCACAATTGTCAACTATTTCCCCCCCAACCAGAACGAAACATTGTCCTCAATGTTGAAAGAAAATAGGGTTTAGGAGACATCACCTGAGTGCCGCATCACAGAAGAAAATATTTACAAGCGGAGAGTTAAATCTAATTTGCACTTCTTACTACGGCTATTGTTACCATCATTAGTTGGCCATTCCAACATAAGGGTCTTGGGATCTCTGCGTCTATAAGCTTGTAATGATTAAGTAACTCGTTAGCAGTATGCGCACAAATAAAGATTTTTTTCGCTGTGAAAGGGATGAAATGGTTTTTTATTGCATGGTTAAGAAATGCGATGAAGCCATCATAAAAGTTATTGACATTTAACAAACCGATGGGTTTCTGATGAATGTTCAGATGGGCCCAAGATGCTAATGTGATTAGTGCCTCTAGAGTTGCAAGATCTCCTGGTAAGAAAATAAAAGCATCAGCATGATTCAACATTTCAGTTATTCTTTCTTGCATACCTGAGACGACTAACTCTTCTCCAGTTGGTGAGTCAGACATACAGCCCAACGGTTTGAGGCTTCTTGGGATGATGCCTAACACTTGGCTCCCTCTGAGATAAACAGCTTCTGAGACTAGTTTGGATAACCCTCGGTCACCTCCTCCATAAACTAGATGCAAATTTCTTTCTGCTATTCGTTGACCAAGATCGATGGCTGCCTCAACGAACTCTTTATGTTTGCCATAGTTAAATCCAGAGAGCACACAAATGTTCTTGAATTGTTTATTGGGAGTAGCTGCCATTGGGATTCTTCTCAAAAACAATTTGTGAGTCTAAAAAGAAAAGATCATATATCAAGGATCTTGGTGACAATTGTTTACAGCTGTATAGGAGGTAGCACGTCTATGTCAATGAACGCGTAAAGCACATGGCTCGAGATTCAAAAAGGAAATAGTAAAAGAAAAAGCACTCAATTATTAAAGACAATAATGCAATTGATAAAACAACAAATGAAATAAAACAACAAGAAAAATAAAAGAACAAAGAAAAGGATATCTACAGGGTAGTTGTGATTGTGGCTCACATCTTCCTCCGGTTTTATGTCCGAAAACGGCTTGAACGCCTCTCTACGGGTCGAGGATAGGCTTCCCATCCAGTTTTTCTTATAAACCGCAAACAGGTCGTTTATAGTCGATTCACAAGACTATATCGTGCATGCTCTTTTTGAAATAATGGCCATAACTGGAGAATTGCTCTTTGTACGTATCCACTGGGATGCGTTTCAAGAGACAAAAGGACATCATCCAATGACTCTTTATTCAAGCCATCCCTAATGAATTGAATCTTATCTTCCCTATTATCAGACATCATTCCTAAAGAACAAGGATTTTTATCGCATTTCATCCTGGCACACTTATGGCAATCAACATGAAGTTTTTCAGCTCTTCGTTTTCTTGAGTAATTTCCTTTACCACAACCAGGCATGTATGCAATAAATTTAGGAGGCAACTCACCTCCCAAACGTACTTTGGCCTCGATTAACCAACGGATGTCAGCAGGGATGTTATTTCTCATAAGCAATCGCATGCGTTCGGACCGAGCTTTATAGATCGTAAGGAGGGCATTCTGAGGAAGTGAAGGAAATCGCTTGTGAAGTTTTGCTAGCATCACGTTTCTGTCCATACCTTCTTCTCAGAATATCAGTTATTATGGGAAACTGAAGTAACCGACTTTGATTATCACGAAGTACCGTTATCCGCCACTTATACGGGAAAATAAATCAAAACACACTAAATAAAGAAAATCAAATCTGTAAAATCGAATCAAACATGAAAGTGAACAAAATAAGAAAACACAAAATAAAAGAAAAATGAACTTACATTCGTCCTCTTATTGAGTTAACCTCAAGCTCTAATTGGAAGTTATATATCCCATCTTCTATTCCTCTGAGTTGTCTTTCTAGATCTTCAACGTAGGATACCAACTCTGGAGGTTGTAGTTTCCAAATACGATGTGTTTTACAAAATCGTATCTGGCTTCTCAGATGAGATCGTATACGTTGAAGTTGTCTGAGATGTTTTAAGAGGATCTGTCTAATTGAGGCATACATGATTAGAAGTGATAAAAGAAAATTGAATGATTAAATAAACACACTTTCACACAAATTTAAATCACCGAAAAGAAGAAATAAATAAGAAAAAAAATCTCAATTCAAGTTTGACGGGTCACTCAAATCAATTTCTGTCATTTTCATGTGGTTGGTATTCTAGATATGACTTTAATCTTTGACCATTAACCTTAAAAGTTACACCGTTCTTTGGATCTTTAATTTCAATTGCTCCATGTGGAAAAACAGTATGAACTATAAAGGGACCACCCATCGAGGCGTAACTTACCTGGGAATAGGTGCAAGCGAGAATTGAATAAAAGTACTTTCTGACCTGGTGTGAAAGATTTTCTCATAATGTGCTTGTCATGAAAGACTTTCATTCGCTGTTTGTAAATTTTGGCATTTTCGTATGCATCATTACGAATTTCTTCAAGTTCTGCCAGCTGTAATCTTCTTTCTGAGCTAGCTTGCTGCATATCAAAGTTGAATTTCTTAATGGCCCAGTATGCACGATGCTCGAGTTCCACAGGTAGGTGGCAAGCTTTTCCATATACTAGCCTATAGGGTGACATCCTAATTGGGGTCTTGAAAGCTGTTCTATATGTCCATAATACATCATCCAGTCTTAATGACCAATCTTTTCTGTCTGGTCTCACCGTTTTTTCTAATATGTGCTTTATCTCTCGATTGGAGATCTCAACTTGGCCACTAGTTTGCGGATGATATGGGGTTGTCACTTTGTGAGTAATGGAATACTTTGTCAGAAGAGCTTTGAATGATTTGTTACAAAAGTGGGCTCCACCATCACTGATTATCGCTCGAGGGAATCCAAAACGTGAAACAATGTTGCTTTTCAAAAATCTGATCACCACCTTGTGATCATTGGTTCTACACGGAATTGCTTCTACCCATTTCGATACGTAGTCAATAGCAACCAATATGTATTGATGGCCAAAAGAAGGGGGAAAGAGTCCCATGAAGTCAATACCCCATATATCAAAAATCTCAAACACTAAAATTGGGTTTAGTGGCATCATGTTCCTTCGTGTAATGCTCCCCATTCGTTGACACCTATCACATGAAGAACAAAAAATATAAGCATCTCGAAATATAGTTGGCCAATAGAAACCACATTGTAATATTTTAGTAGCAGTTTTCTTAGCACTGAAATGGCCTCCACACGCTTGTTCATGGCAGAATGAAATGATATTTTAAAATTCATTTTCTGGGACACATCGTCTGATAATTTGATTTGCACAATACTTGAACAGATGACGGTCATCCTAGAAGAAATTCTTTATTTCTGTAAAAAATTTGGCCTTGTCTTGCTTAGTCCAATGCTACGGAAGTTTACCTGTAACAAGATAGTTAACTATATCAGCATACCATGGTAATACTTCCACACTCATTAGTTGTTCATCTGGAAATGATTCATTTAGTGGAAATGATTCTGCAATTGTATCAAAATTGAGACGAGAGAGATGGTCAGCAATAACATTTTCTGTGCCCTTCTTATCCTTGATTTCAAAGTCAAATTCCTGCAAAAGTAACACCCAACGAATTAGTCTAGCTTTTGTATCTTTCTTTGTGAGAAGATATTTAAGAGCAGCATGATCTGTGGAAATAATTATTTTACAACCAATGAGATAAGATCGAAATTTCTCTAATGCAAACACCACTGCTAGCATTTCTTTTTCAGTGGTTGAATAGTTTAACTGTGCATCATTTAATGTCATACTAGCATAGTAAATGACATGGGGAATTCGATCAACTCTTTGTCCTAATACTGCTCCTACTGCATAATCAGATGCATCACACATAAGCTCAAATGGTAAGTTCCAGTTTGGAGGCTGAATGATGGGTGATGATGTTAACAACTGCTTTAGTTTCTCAAATGCGACAAGACATGAATCATTAAAGACAAAAGGTACATCCTTAGCAAGTAAATTGCATAAAGGTCTAGAAACTTTGCTAAAATCTTTAATGAAACGTCTGTAAAAACCAGCATGCCCAAGGAAAGATCTTACTTCTCTAACTGTTTTAGGTAGAGGAAGATTGGAAATAAGATCCACCTTGGCCTTATCAACCTCAATACCTTCGCTCGAAATGATGTGACCGAGAACAATACCTTGTTTTACCATAAAATGACATTTCTCCTAATTTAGAACCAAATTCTTCTCTATGCATCTCTGCAGAACTAGTGTTAGATGATGTAAACATTGATCAAATGAATCACCAAAAACAGAAAAATCATCCATAAAGACTTCAAGGAATCGTTCAACCATATCAGAAAAAATGCTTAACATGCATCGTTGAAATGTAGCAGGTGCATTACATAATCCAAATGGCATTCTCCTATATGCAAAAGTGCCAAAAGGGCAAGTGAAAGTGGTTTTCTCTTGATCTTTTGGTGCTATGGGAATCTGATTATATCCTGAGTAGCCATCTAGAAAGCAATAAAATTCATGACCTGCTAATCTATCAAGCATTTGATCAATAAATGGTAGAGGAAAAAGATCTTTACGTGTGACAGAATTTAACTTTCTATAATCAATGCATACACGCCATCCTGTAGTTACTCTAGTAGGTATTAATTCATTATCAGCATTGGTAACTACTGTGACTCCTGACCTTTTGGGGACAACTTGCACAGGACTGACCCATGAACTATCAGAAATAGGGTAAATGATACATGCATCTAATAGTTTAAGGACTTCAGTTCTAATAACTTCTTTCATGTTAGGGTTTAACCGACGTTGCATTTCCCTGGTAGGTTTAGCATTTTCATCAAGGTGAATGTAATGCATACAGTCCACTGGGTTTATACCTTTTATGTCGGCTATGGTCCATCCTAATGCTCCTTTGTGCACATTCAAAACTTCTAACAACTTACCTTTTTGTTCTTCATTGAGGGATGATGAAATGATTACTGGCAGAGTGCTTTCTTCTCCAAAAAATGCATATTCCAAAGTGTCGGGTAATGGTTTGAGCTCGAATTTTGGTGGTGATTCTGATGACGTATTGAGTTTCTTCTCTGATGGAGCTAGTTGTTCCACTCTTGACTTCCATTTGTTAGTGTCCATGGATGGTGCTGAATCGAGTAAGGTGTTAACCTCATCTACTGATCTGTCAATATCAAAATCCAAACTAAAGTGAGTTAAACATGTTTGTAAAGGGTCATCACTGAGGTTTGAAAGAAAAGCATTATCAATTAATTCTTCTATCCAATCCACATCAACAATTTCATCATCTGCATTGTGAGGTTGTTTGGCAATGTTGAAGATATTTAGCTCCATCGTCATATTGCCAAAGGACAACTGCATATTTCCAGTCCTGCATTGAATGTGAGCATCGGCAGTTGTCAAGAAAAGTCGTCCTAAGATAATGAGGATCTGCTTCCTTGAATCCTAGACTGGTTGAGTGTCAATTACAATGAAATCAATAGGAAAATAAAACTTATCAACCTGTATAAGCACGTCTTCCACAATTCCACGAGGTTTTTTCATGGACCGATCTGCAGTATTCGTAACACCACCTGAGTTGGGTGTAATTCTCCCACCCAAGTATCACAAATCTTTGAGTAAGGTAACATTTACACTAGCTCCTAAGTCCAACAAAGCATTCTCATTGTGTGGTTCCCTATACTACATGAGATAGTGGGGAGCACAGGTGCTGTATTTTAGAGGAAGTTTATGTTGGAGTATAAAGCTCACGTTTTCTGTTAAAAATGCCTTCTTTTGAACATGAATGTTTCTCTTTTTAGTACAAAGGTCTTTAAGAAACTTGGCATAAGATGGCACTTGTTTTATAGCATCAAGCGAAAGGGATGTTAACACTTACCTGTTTAAAGATTTCAAAAATCTCACTTGTAGATTTTCCTTTCTTTGCTTTAGCTAACCTCCGGGAAATGGAGCTTTTGGAGCGTATTCTCGTGGGTTGGTTTCTTCTTTCTCCTCGATGATGAGTCTTCTTCATTTACTGGGGTACAATTTGCGTTGTTTTGAGTGCAAGGCATCTCCACTTTGTTGTCCACTTCTTTTCCTTTTCGCAAGGTCATGACGGCTTTGACCTCTCCATGTCTTCTTTGAGGTGAACTCGGTACTTACTTCATGCACTCCTTTAGGATTAGGCAGCTTTGGTTGACTTAGGAATTTTCCTTTTCAACGATCATTGCGAAGGTTTGAATGAAGAAGCAAGTTGTCCCACCATTTTTTCAAGGTTTGAAATTGATTGGGTTTGTGAGTTGAAACCCGCTCTCATCTCATTTCGCGAGTTCATCAATGTGCGGTTTTGTTGCTCAATTTTGGAGTAAGTAAGATTCTTGAAATTAAAATGCATCCTCCCATGGTCTAGGTTGAGAATAGTTTGGGTTCTGATTGTATGGTCTAAATGGTGGTTGAGAGGCTTGAGGATTTTGAGGAATTGGTTGCATTGGTGGAGCTGGAGCTGCTGGTCCATTCTGTTGGAATCCTTGAGACCATGAAAAATTGGGGTGGTCTCTCCATCCGTGATTATATGTGTTGGAGTAAGGGTTGTAGTTTGATGGCTTTCTCATTACACCTATGGCATTGGCTTGATCGAGTATGAGTCCTGGTCATGTGGTTCCGTTAATTTAAAGAAATGGTTAACGATGCTATTTGTCGGGAAAGACCTTCAACTATGTCTTTGACTTCTTTAATTTCTGAACTTGACTTGCCAATGTGAACCTCATTTACTCCCTTAACTCTTCTAGTACTCCTGAGTGAACGACTCCGTTGTTGGGAATTATCTGCTTGTCACTGGAAGAAATCCCAAATCTCTGATGCACTTTTTGACATTAGCTCTCCTCCACTTGTTGCCATTAGCCATTCTTGCACATTCGGCAATAATCCCTCCAAAAAGTATTGGCATTGGTGCCATTTTTCGTATCCATGATGTGGACACTTTAGGAGTAGCCCATTGAATCGCTCCCATGCTTTGAAAAATTGCTCGTCTTCTCTTTGGGTAAACTCTGAAATTTCCCTGCGAATAGCATTGGTTTTATGTACTGGGAAATATTTATTCAAAACTTTTGTTACCATTTGTTCCCATGATGTAATGCTATTAGCAGGCAATGCATTGAACCATGAACGAGCTCTATCCTTTAAAGAAAATGGGAATAATCTAAGTTTAACATCATCATCCAAAAAGTTCTCATATTTAAAAGTTTGACAAATAGCATGGAAATCATTCAGATGATTATATGGATCTTCATTTTCTAGGCCATAGAATGTTGGGAGACAATTTAGCACACTAGGTTTTAATTCAAAACTTCTAGCAGCTACATTTGGGTATCTTATGCATGATGTGCTTTCAAGTTAGCTAAGGATCAAGTAGTCCTTAAATGGCCTCTCTTGTGGTGCTGGTTGCAAATCCATTTCAAATTTATTTTTAATTGTAACGTGCTTGTGTGTGCGAAGTGTTTTTTCTAATTCAAAGTCTATAGGCTCAATATTCGGTAATTGTGACCTTCGACCATGCATGCAAATAATAAAAATAAAAAAAATAATAACAAAATTAATAAAGATAAAGGAAAGGGAGAAATTACGATACTAACCTTATCACGCTGTTACAATTTGCTATAAAAACAACTCAAGTGCTATATATAGAAAACAAAATACGTGAAACAAATTAAAATAAATTATTAGGCGGTTGAACCTGCCGATTTAACAAAATAAAAAAAAATAAAAATAAAAATAACATGAAAATTAAATTACAGAAATTTAAAGAGAGAAGAAAAGAAAAGAAAATAATATTTACTTGAAAATGTAAATTCACTTTTTTTTTCTTTTCTTTTAATAATAATAAATAAAAAAAATATTACAAGGAAACAAATAAAATAAATAAATAAAGAAGAAAAAAAAATTCTACAAATTAAAATACTTACCTCCCTGGCAACGGCGCCAAAAACTTATTGTGCAAATTTTATTGAACTCGCAAGTGCACGAATCTATTGTAGAATAGATTAATGGTGACGAGTGTCGATCCCACGAGGAGGTGGATTTTAATTGCTTGTAGAATTAATTTTCTAAGTGGATGATTGGATTTATAATGACAATGAAGTAGGCAATATATTAATTTAAATTAAAGCTGTAGGAATAAACTATTTGGATGAAATGTTTGGATCTCCGGATCTGTCTCAACATGCACTATCGGCTTAACATTCATTATTAGTACCAATTAAATCATGAAGGGTGAACTTCCACTCATCATAAACCACACTCTAATAGATATGGTGCTAAGGGCTTCCCGTGCCAAATAGTAATAACCTTGCCTAGGGAGGCGGTTATTCCAGCCGATATCCAGATAAGATTATTACTATCTGTCTACAAAAAGTCAAAACAACCACATAAATTAAAGGGGGAGAAAAAGTAAATTTACCAAATTAAGCCCATGGAGCATGTTGAGACTTCACCTTCAACCCAAGCTTGAAAGGAAATCAGCCACTCATATTTGAACTAGGGGTAAAATGGGAATTTTATTAAAATACGTAGAAAATACAAGATGGAGATGAAATTACAGAAAATGGAGTCCAAAAATAGATTCAGGGGTGTCAAATTAGGGGGGGGAGCCCCCTTTTTATAGATGTACTGAGTAAATCATGGCCATCGGATCAAAACAATTTAGACGCTCAGGATTGCGCCACGTGGCAAGCTCCTATTGGATGGAACACATCATCAGGGCTATTATTCTGTGTATATGTATATACCGTACACACATTTTTTCGATCCACTAACATTCTGCCACTTCACCGGTCAACATTTTTGGTCCAATAGTATCGTGACACGTCATCAGTCAACGCCACATCATCAGTCAATGCCACATAAGCGGTCAATGCCACATCATTCGTCCAATCAAATGCTGCCACGTCATCGTCATAAATGCTGCGCACGTCAGCAGACAAGACATGTGAACAGTCTGTGAATAAAGTGCTGCAGATGCGATCATATATATCAACCGTACCGTATGTGTGAACAGTCCCGTATATGTGAACAATACGTTTTTCTTTTTATGCTCCTCCTAAGGTTTTCGACTGTCCTGAGTTCAAAAGTGCTGTCCGTTTTTTCATCTGATATCTCGTTTATTGTGAAATGACCATGATATCCCCTAAAATACATAAAATACTTAATTAAAATAAAACATACATAATTAAATTACAAGGGACTTAAAGACATAAAAATAGGAATGTTAGTGAGACTTGGAGTGTAAAATGATGATTTTCTCCACTATAAATACACACTTTCTAGTACTCAACACATACATTGCTACATCTCCATCAAATTCCATTTCAAACACATCACAAAAATAACTCATACTATGATAAGGGGCCATCCTATATAGAAAATAAAACACAAAAGAAAAATATAATGAATTTAAAACAGTCTCTAAATCATCACCGTGAGCACTATCTACCTTCAAGTTATCCTTGGAGTAATCTAGTAAATGCTCAATAATATAAGAATGTAGGAAATTCCATTCACATGTAACAATGTGAACCCCATGAAAGATCTCATGCATTGTTGTGAACCTTATAAAAGTCATCATACATTGCTGTGAACCTCATGAAAGTGATCATGTAATGCCAAAAAAAAATTAGATTTTAGAATTTCATTTTATTAGAATTTATAAGTGGCACTATTACCCCCACTAATAAGAATTACTCATAGGGTAATTTTGTAAAACACTTATATTTTTCAAAACCTAATAGGATTTCTTAGAATTCCTTATAAATTCATCATTATCCCTCCTCCATAACCCTAAGGCCACAATGTTTTCTTTTATTCTCTCTGCTGCTCAATACTCTCATATTTATACCCTAGTATTCAAACACTTATTTAGAGGAAAACCTTAAGGATTGGTAAGTTTTAATCTCTACTCTCCACATGTTTTTCTATCACTTTATTAGGGGTTTTATTGGTAGGATTTTAGATTGTTAACGATCGTTATGCATGATTTAGGATGAGTTTAAGTTGTGTTTAGAGCTTTGGTTTATTTCTAGGTTTTGTTTATTAATTCTGGACACAATAAACACAGTGGATAATTCTGGACAGCATGAATATCTCGAAATTAACCATATGTTTTATGAAAGATTCTTATGAAAAACCTTATCTTTATGAAAAGTAGACATGTAGGGCTTATTAAATAAATTTAATTTCGTAAGATTTGGTTTTTTTTATTTTATTTTATATGGATTTTTGAATCTAATTCTGTTGCACTGGAAAACTGCGATTCCAACGGAACGACCAGATTCACAAAATTCTTTTCAGGGCCAAATGAACTCGAAAACTTCTGAGATTTTGAACAGAGGTTATTACATGTGTCTAGTGCTTCCAGTTTTAATTTCATAATTTTCTGATTTATGTATAATTTTATAAAAATCTCGGAATCCATACTGTCCAGTTAAAGCACTGTGAGACAGTTTCGAATTTACTAAGAAATAAATAGTTTTGAAAATGTTTTTGATTTCAGATTCTTTTGGAAAATTTATGGGAGATACTCATGGATGTCCAAAATAATTCTACAAAATATAGTGTCATTCTGACTTCTAGATTAAGAGTTAAAATTCTAAAAATCAGACCTGTACGGATATACATTAGAAAATCAGGTTCTTAGAATAAGTTGATAATGGTTACAACTTGCATTTGTTTAAGGTATTGGAGGTGTTTGAGGCTGTTAGAGGCTTAGAAGAATGTTTAGATAATTGTTTTTATCAATGTAAGTAACTTCATTCCTAATGTACTATATAAGTATGATTATTTTAATACTACTATAAGTAAATGTGTTTTTATAGTTATTTGAAAATCAATTATCTTTCATAACAAAATTTGTTTATGTAAATATTTTCAAATATGAAATTTATGTTTTTTCTAATGATTTTAACTCAATATTATAAATGATTTTAAGTATGTAATTTATATTGTTATATGATTACTTTTTTTATTTTATTTATAAGGCAACTTGCAAGCCTAAGTTATTATTATGGACATTTATGAATTTGGTACGAATGTTTTGTGCCGGTGTACGATTTAAATTATTTATGATTGTATGGGGGCCATCTCTTGAGGGCTAGAGCACCGCAAAGTGCCACATACAGTGCAAAGTGCCACGTACAAGTCATTACATATGAAAAACTAATTTGAATGTCTTGGCTCATTGTCCATAGTTACTCTGATTCTGATTCTAATTGTATAATACGATACATATTTGTTCTGAATCAGAACTAAGTTTCTGTTATAAGTGTGCACACGATATTCTGATTCTGATTTTTTTTCTGGCCGGGTCACCGGGAGTATAAGTGATACTATGTGACATGAGCTAACCTTTTGTTTTCTGCATGTATGCTTTATCATATGCTTTCATAATTGACTTTACGTATGATATTTTAAATTACTGTTAACTTATATGATCTTATTGTAATACGTCATTTTATGAATTATAATATTTGTTTTGATAAAAGAAAGCTTGTAAATATTTTTTGTATCATTAAGCATAATGTGTTAGGAAGGGTTTTACTTACCGAGTTGACGGCTCACCCCTCATCATTATTTTTTACAGATTAAGTATCTTATTGAGAAGGGTGCTTATCATTAGAGTTAGAGATTCGTTTCCTTCTTCTAGTTACGAGAGAAAGATAAACTTATGTTTCTTTTAAGTTTATTTGTTTATGAACTTGTGGATTTATTTAATTAAAAATTTGAGATATCTTAGTTTGAGATTTCTGCATACAAATTTTGATTTGTTAGTAACTTCCTTCATCGCGTGCTCCACACATGTTAGATTTGGGGTGTCACAGATCATATATTGCTACATCTCTATCAAATTCTATTTCACATACATCACAAAAACAGGTTGTACCATAATAAGGAAGTGTCCTATACAAAAAATAAAACTCAAAAGAAAAAAATAATAAATTCAAATAGTCCATTCATTTTATAAAATATATAAAAGATAGTAGCACAATTACTAACAATGTTCATGACCAATTCATTTTACAGAATGAACAAATGAAATTAGATAGGTCAAAATCTAATTAGCCAAGAAAAACAACATTAGGGAAAATAAAGTGTAATATACACAAATCATTTATCGAGGCCTACTCTTTTGCTACACAAAAGCAGGAAGGATTTCATTGTTTTGACATTAGTTTATAAGAAATATAAAAGATAAGCTAAAAGATCTCATAACCCATTCATTTTATATAATGAACACATGAAATCATAGTTAACATTATGCTAAAAAATTTAAGAAAAAAAAGAAAGAAAATGCAAAAAACACAATCACGAAATATCCCAAATCAACAATAAATAAATTGATATGAAAATTAAAAAATCTAGATTAGAGAATAATCAAATCGAGAATGTGGTCTAACAACTTCTCGTTCTCATCAAATATTTCATCACAATAAAAACAAGCAAAATCAAACATCCTGAGAAGACAAAAAATATCAAAGACTCTTAAACATATTTATTGATTTCAGTGAAAGTAAACTCTAGTTAAACTCTCTCTATCAAAGAATGATTAGTATCAACATCGAAGTAATCTATAAAAGAAATGTTAATAGAATTCTGGAATCTCATTCACTTTAAAACTCATAAGCATACCCATTCATTTCGGAAATTATAAACAGATTCATTCATTTTAGTAAAGTTAACATTTATTTCAAAACACAAAACATACTCATTCGTTACTAAACTCACTAATCACATAATTTAGGTAAAAAATCCAAGAACAAAAGTTAATATTCACACAAATATGCAATAAAAAATCAACAGAGAACACATATATAAACTAATAAATAAAAAATTAAAACTAAAAATCACAAAAAAAATCCTATAATAGTATTCATTAAAATACCACTAATCACAAAACACTTAGAATAATTAAAGTTCATTCCCCATATCAAAGCAAGAAAATACATTAACCACAACAAATCAAGATTATAATGTAAAATAAATTCAATATTAAGAATCTTTACATGCAATGTCACAACCAAGAGATTCATGACATGTCACAAGCCTATATTATTAGTGAAAAGATCAGTTGTAAAAATGGAAGACCTAAGAAATTGGCTCATGTTTCATAAGTAGTACAGGCATTAAAGGTTTTGAGGTTGTAGAAACTCCTAAGGGTAAAAGACCGTAGGGTTAAAGAACCCAAGGTTAATTCCACACGTAATATAGCACAAAATGTGGAAAAATTGAAGGCCCAAGAAACTAATAAAAGGGCTTGACACATTGGGTTAAAATTAAACAACCAACAGGCTCAAACAAAAATAAAATTCAAAAAAATGGAAATAATGCGTGCAGCACTCTAGGTCTAAAACCCAGAATCAGGTATGATTTTTCAAGGTTAGATTAGACCACTGAAAAATAAATCCCAGCTTTAACCAGATCCAATTAGATAAAAAGTAATGGGATAAGCTTCCGGGATGGCAAACGTGGACACTGAACCCGAATTTTCTAATCCTTGTCTGCCTAGTTTCGTATTTGATTGCATACCAACAAAAATAAATAAAATTTTGATTCTAGAAAATAAATCCCCGATTTTATCTGAACACAAAATTTCAAATTAAGTGATGTAGAAAAATTATATTGTTATCTAACAAAAATAAAATAATCAAGACATACATAATTGATAAAATATAACAAGAAAATTGGATATTAAGCGGGTAATTTGAGTATATGTAATAAGTAAAATGAACATTAATTAAAAGTAGAAAAATAAAAATAAAAATGACAAAAAGAATATATTTGTTCTCCAAATAAATGAAATAATAATGAACAAATAGAATAACCCATATAAATTTTCCCCAAAAAAATGAAAACTTCAACCAAAAATATATCTTTGCACTCTAATTTTTCTTTTATTGAATAAATTGAAAGAGAGAATTGCGAAGGTTAGGGAGGATTTAAAATTTGGAATAACGTGTGCGCCAATGTGGATTTAAACCCGGAATCCAGGTATCCTGACGGGACCATTCCGAAAAAGTAGTGTGGATGGCGAACCCCAGATTTTCCATCTCCAACTACCCAATTTCACATTTGCATACCAACATAAATAAAATTGTGAGACTATTTTCACTCAAAATAATACTACGTACACTTTAACACTCAACACACTCATTTATCAAATTTAAATTATATCTTTTAGTCTCTATACTCAATAGAATTTCAAAACTACCCTTGATAAATATTTTTGTTTCTAATTTCTTTTCTTTTTCCTTTGCACACCATAACATCCAAAATATGAAAACATCTCAATCTCATGAAAGATATTTTATTATTTTATAGATTTTCATCTACAAGATTTTCTAATACTTCAAGAACTCTATTTACCATGTAAATAAGTCCCCCTCTCTCTTCCCAATAATTAAGTCTCTTATTTTGCTGTGACAGTTGGTCATAGTATTTGTTCTTTGTTTTTAATTATATTTGTCCAAAAAAAATTAAAATCTGTTAGAAACTAGCTTTAATGAATTTCTTGAGTCAATTGCTTTTAATCTCCCCATCTTATCAAGCAACAGCAGTTCATGTTTAATGGGTGTTAACTGTTAAGAATAATTTTATTTTAATTTAATTAAACTAAGTTGTCCTTTGTAGTAAATTAAATAAAGGATATTCTAGTAATATTAAATTTTATTAAAATGAGAGTGTTCAAGTTAATTTTCAGAGTGCAAATAACCTCATCCTAAATAAAATTTTGATCTATTAAAAAAAATCAATTTGTAATCTATCTAAATCAATTTGTGATCTACTTAAAAATAGTAGATTTCAATTTTGTAAAACAAAAAAAATCATATACTGCAATCTAACAAAATTAAAATAATCAGGACAAACATTAAATTCATAAAACACGACAAGAAAATCAACAAAAAAATGATATTGGGTTATTTTTACAAGAAATAAACAAAATGAACAATTATAAAGATTGAAAAATGAAAATATAAATCACAGAAAAAATTAAATTTGTTCACTGAATAAATAAACTATTAAAAAAAGGTATCCATAATTTTTCAATAAAAAAATGAAAATATAAATCGTAACATAAAAAAATTATATTTATACTTAAATTTTTCTTTGATCTATGTTAGAAAAAAAAAAAAAGATAGAGAGAGAACAAATTGAAAGATAGATTTGAGAAGGTTGGGGAGGATTTGAAATTTGAAGATGGTGGAAACGATTGGAAGAATCTGAGTCTTTGGGGGAAGAGAATTTGAGGTACATCGAATCCTCGGAAATCTATTGTCTGGCTGTGTTAATGTGCGACTTAGGATTAGGGTTTCTTGGCCTAGTCGCTTTCCCAACGCACGTCCTTAGCCAGCGGGGATCTTGATTTTGTCCAGAACTCGTTGTCAAAAGTCATCGCAAGTGTTGTTATTTGTTATTTCGCAGCGTGCAACTAAAATTTGCAAAATCAAATAAAATATTAATGAGATTTCAAAATGCAGATACACATTGTATCTTACGAGTGGTTTTAAATTTCTATTTCTTCTAATTCTGTGACAGTCATCCTATAAAACATATTCGACTCTATTTAAAAAAAAAGAAAAATTGAATAATAGCATTAAGCTACTTATGCATATAAATCTATAGCTGATGAAATTACATGCATGCATGCATACACACACATATGTATATGTGGAGAAAGAAAGAGAGATTACATAAAAAAAAAAACGTATAAACGATAATATTACTATCTAGCATCAGACTTGGTATTATCAAGGATTATAAAATTTACAAGAGTTGAAGTTTAAAGAACGTTAATCATTCAATCTATGACTTATTTGTTAAATGTCTGAAGTTTAAATTTTATTAATTCTAATTTTTTTTTAAATTTACTTTTTTTAATTTATATCTAATTTTTGAACATTTATATCTAAATAATAAAATAATTTTTCTTATTTTTATCTGAATGAGAAAAACTCTAAATGGTAAGTAAATAGAAATGACAAAAGGTGATATATCATAAATTTTATATTACAAATCTCTCCCATTAATAACATTTTGTGCAACAAGTCTCTCCTATTAATAACAATAAGTGTACACTCTTGAATTCTTTAAAAGGTGATAGATAACGATTGAATAAGATAAGAAATATACAATTCTTTTGTCGTTCTTTCGCCTTCAGCATTGTTCTCTTTATGATGTCATAGTCGATATTTTTTCTTTTCCAAAGATGTTGAGATCACTATTTTTTTTTTGAATGAATGATCAATAATTTTACTAGAAAAATAAATGTGCAAAATTGTTCTCCTCTACGATGGAAGCGATATTCTTCTTTAAAAAAAACAAAACAAAACAAAGAAATGGAAAAACATTTTTTTTCCTTTAATATCATGGGTCCGCCTACGTTGTAATACTGGCAACATTACCACTGTTTTTGTCTTTTGGTGATCTAACCAATGGATTCAAGATAAAGTTGGCAAAAATAAATGCAACGGCAGGAATGGATTTACTTTGGTTATTATCATTGCGATCTCTCTTATATTTTTAAAATGTCAGAAAAAAATATAATTATTATTATTATTTTATTTATTGGTTAAGTTGTTAAATGATATGAATAAGGAAGAAGTAGAAAATTTTAAGAGGACTTTTATTATTGATATTGAGCAATTACAATGCATGATTTAGTACTTATTTATGAGAGTCACAACTCCTTAAATATAAAATAAAGCCTATGTTTGTTTCCTAATTTCAAAAAAAAAATAAATCCCTTTATTTATTCCACAAATTCATAAATATTTCATAATTCTCCAATTATTACTATCATTTCAAGATCTATTTTCATTATTTAAATTTATTATTAATTATATTTAATTATTATTTTTATTAATTATTAATATATAAATATAATATGATATAATAAAATAATGTTATAATATAATTTATTTTTATATTATAATTATTATAATAAAAAAATAATTTAAATATATTTAATGTTTCAGTAAGGCAAAAGTTGGTGTATTATAGTAAATTATATAATAGACCACAATCTATCTTTCAAAACTTTTAAACATATATAAGCAATAAATTAATGTGAATAATATTATGATACTATATAATACTCTGTTCCAAACACACTTTAATGGTGCATTTAGCAAATAAAATTTAAAATGAGCTGGAATTGTAATAAAGAGTTTGAATTATAATAAATTGTTTATTTAAGATGTAGGAATCGGAATCGAAATGAACAACATTCCCATTAATGTGTTTACTTTATTTTATAATTAGAATAAACTGTTATAAATAACTAAAATATCCTTCGTTAATTATTTCCCTAATATTATTTGTTTATATTATAATTAAAGAATAATACAAAATAATAATAAAATTAAAAATAATAATAATGACAATAATATTAGTTAAAAAATTAATAATTTTAATAATAAGAATAATAATAACAATGGAATTAATGGCAATAATATTATTAATGATGATAATAATTAAAATAATAAAAAATATTAATAAATTTTAATAACAACAAAAACAATTAATAATAATTAAAATAATAAAGTTAATATATTTTAATAATAGAAATATTAATACTAATAATAATAAATTAATTACTATGTAATAATAATTAAAATAATAAAAGTAATAAATTTTATTAATAATAATAATTAAAATAAATAAAAATAATGATATTAAATAACAACAACAACAACAATAAAAATTAAAATTCTTTTCAAATGTTATTTTACCCAAAAAAAAGATTTATATATAAATATTTGTAATGTCTCATGCCCATTTAATTTTATAGACAATATAAGGTAATATTGTGTAATTAAACCACAAAATGACAAAAGTAGTGGTATGTTGCCACTGTTACAACATAGGCGGACCCTTATATCATACATCTATTGAAAACACTTTTAAATCAAATTTATTAAGACACAGTCACAAGTATTAGAAAGATATTTATTCTAATAAGGAGAGAATGTCTATCTCTAGTCAATTTTTAATTGAGGGGAGAAACAATAGAACCCTTGGAATAGAATCGAATCCATGCACTCACTTTTGGTGAGGGCATTCCAGTGATAAATATGGAAAACTCTTGTTATTGTGGAAATACTTCCTTTAATTTTTTTTTCTAAACTTTAAATCTGTGTCATTACTTTAATATGAAGGATAAAATTTTGAAAAATAGTTGAACTCATTATTTTTTTATGCAAAATTAAAATATGTTGAATGATAATCTCAAGTATAAAATGACGGCGGGTGCCTATCACCAATTTATGTTGTTTACTTGTAAAATGACTACCGTCTATTACTGGCCTATTTGATATTAAGGTCAGGTAGTTATAATTTAAAAGTTATAGTAGTAGAATATTTGGTAAACATTAATTGTTATAAATTAAAAATTTTGTTGATTTAATTTTTTATTTATATAATGAAAAATTTATTATATATTTATTAATTTTATTAAAATTATTATTTAAAAATTATATTTATTATATAATATTAATTTTTATTTTATAAAAATAACTTTTTTTCACAACAATTATAACTTAAAAGGTATAACATCTCAATCCCAAATAAAATCTATATTAAGTAACATCAAGTTAGGAGCATTATACTTTAAAATACTTCTTTTTTAAAAAAATAGAGTTGAGTTATTTTAATAAAACTGACTCTATTTGAAAGTCGCTTCAATAAATTTCTCTCGTCATTTGACAAAGCAGTGCTTCTCTAAATTCTAATGTTCTAACAGGCCAACGGCCTCTACATTTACTCATTTAGGGAGGTATTTGTCACTTCTCGAAACTTTATGCAACATCTGTATTAATCTGGAAGTATTGGGGGACAAATAAACATAATTTTGTCAATCTTACAGAGGCGAAAGTAGTAAACTAGTAATTACAATCCCCCCTTACCTACATTTGAATCATTTCCTTCGTGTGAATTAAAAGCTTGGCCAAGCAGCTTTCGTTGTGTCTTCTTCCTCTACGCTCACAAATTCCCATCCCTTCGAGCATTATCCCTAAAATGCCCTCCACGTTATTCCCTAACTCCGATTCTACCCCAGCTACATCCTCCGAAATCGACCTCGTTCCCTCTTCTTCTTCCTCTCCTTCCGATACGTGGAACTACATCTGGATTTCTGTATTTCTCCATCTGCTCAAACAACTTTCTAAATCTAAACCTCGGTCAACAATTCTTTTACCGAGTCAGCAGCGAAACAATGACTCGGTGCGTCGCTCCCCTTCTGCAACCGATCACAGATTAAACAATCGGCCGGTGGTCG
Source organism: Luvunga scandens (assembly GCA_030449905.1). Taxonomy (NCBI): domain Eukaryota; kingdom Viridiplantae; phylum Streptophyta; class Magnoliopsida; order Sapindales; family Rutaceae; genus Luvunga; species Luvunga scandens. Next base: position 9,788 of record JASUUG010000925.1, on the reverse strand, counting down.
GAATCCTAAGTCATCCAGGTGACGGCGCCTCTGGAAGATTGAATAACTCGAGGAACGCGTCGTACATTGCGGCCTCCTACGTGAAGTTCGTTGAATCGGCCGGGGCTCGTGTTATTCCTCTTATTTATAACGAACCTGAAGAGATTCTTTTTGAGGTGAAAAATTAATTAATTAATTAAGTTTAATAAAAATATGAAATTAAGTTTTGTTCCGCTATTTTGTTCTTGTCGTGAAAACTGAGATCGTTACGGTGCTTATTGCAGAAGCTGAAATTGGTAAATGGTGTATTGTTGACTGGCGGATGGGCTAAGAAGGGTTTGTATTTGAAGATTGTTGAAAAGATATTCAAGGTAACTATTCCTCCATTTTGACATGTATGCATACAGGAGTTAAAAATCGCTTTCGTAGAAGCAGCAGGAACCAATTTATGAAAAAGCACCTATTGGTGCATGGAATAACACGTGATGTAGAACAAAAGTAGTATTACGCCTGGCCCATCATTTGTAGCAGCAGGCCATAATAAGTATTGGTACCTAAGTCCATGGCCCGCGTTGATGGAACTATCTTTATCTTATTGTTTTACTTTCGTTTTAATCATAAATTTATTGGTATCCTTGATAGTACAAAAAATTAATACAATATAATCATAATTTTAATTTCATAGTTAATTAATATCAATTTCATTATTTTGTTTTGCTAAAATTTTAAATATTTAATTATTAACTTTTTGATATTAAATTTAATATTTATCAATTTAATAATAAATTTAAGTTACTTTTTTTTTATTTTATTTAAATAATCTTAATTAATCAATAACATAAATAATTGGTAATATGTGAGTCCATATATTGTCTAATTTATTATTTTAAATATTTAACAAATAATTTGAATTAATATATATTACATTTAGATTTAATTATTTGACCTTGTAAATTTGTTTAGTTAGTTTATCTTATTCATTTTGTACCACCACTGTGTCTGAACCATACTACATCAAACACAATACATAATATTATAATCTTTAATTAATGGAGTCGAATTCTCTATCTAATATAATCTAAATTCTCTATATAATCTAATCTAATATGGCAAGCTAAATGTTTATTTAATGACAGTGTTTCTTCATGGAGTGTCAGGGAGGATAATTATTTCACCCGAATTTTTTTTCTTTATTGGGGAAAATAATTATTTAATTGCTTGTCAAAATATCAGTTTTAATATCTCTCTCTTCTAATTGCTTTCTGACTTTTGTTATTTTTATTTTACTTTATATTGTGTTTCTGAAAAATAGTACTTTGAATGCTTAAATCCAAAAATGATATACTTTCACGTAAAAATGCTTTTTCTATATAAGTATTTGAAAGTGTTTTATCAAAAAGGAATTGTTATATAGTTTTTGAAAAAGCACTTAAAGTGTTTGTTCTTTTATATCCAAATGGTGGTTTTTAAAAAATTTTGTTATGTGCTTTTGCAAAAATCACATCAAGTGTTCCTATTTTGAATAAATCTCTATTGATGTCCTTAAGACACTACAAAAGTAACACAAGCCATTCTTGATGATATTGGGAGGCTCTCAAGGGAATCATGAGTTCCCTAGCTCTTTATGGCCAACACTAAGTGTATGTTGTATACACTTAGTTTTTGTATGTTTAGTGGACAGCTCATCCACTATCAGTTTTAAATCTTCATTAATACATTTTTGAATCTTCTTCATTAACACATTTTTGAGTTTCTTACCCAAAAAGAGAAAAGGTAAAAGGTAAAATGTACGTTGTATGAGTTCTTAGTACATACTTAATATTCTGTGTGGTCATTATAAATCTTGCTTACGTGACAGTTTTCTTTGATTGTATTGTCTCTTAAGCTTGAATTTTCGTACTGTAAGATATCTTTACTAACTTTATGCCTAATCTTTTTCTGTTCTTTGCAGAAAATTTTAGAGAAGAACAATGCAGGAGAATATTTCCCTCTGTATGCCATTTGCTTAGGCTTTGAACTTATATCAATGATCATCAGCAAGGTAATTTCTCTCTATTTTTTTTTTTTGTATGGTTAATGAGTTTTCCGATTTGAATATGTGTAATTATGCTTTTGAAGTATACCCATCTTAGCTTCTAATCACCTATTTTTTACCTGGTTAGTCAACTTCTATGTCTTGATTAATGTCCTGGTATTCAATTTCAATTTGGTTTCTAAGGTTTAATGAAGGGTGTAAGCATAATTACGTGTGTCTCTAAATTTTCTGATAGCTTGACATGCTTTTAATTTATCTCCTGCACATGAAAATGCTCCAAAATTATTGCTTGCTGAGAAATTTATGATGATACTCTTTTTGGCATATATCTAATAACTTGACACTTATGGTGGCTTTTGATGAAAGAGGAATTTTGCATTGCATCTAAAGTGGGCATGCATATCATTTTTTATTTCCGTTTTCAATTTGCTAGAATCAAGATCAGTTCTATCCAAACTTAAACCCATCATTTTATCACCTAAGCTATGCTGTTGGGCAAACCTACGCATATTTTACATCTCTTGTTTTGATGATTCATCCATGTCTATTTCTAAAAGCTAATTGTTGAATTTGAGTGAAATCTTATTTCTATCATTAGGATCCTTGGAATATTTCAATGGAGTATGATTTTGAGAATGCACTGGTTTTTCCGCTATAGGACAGAAACATCCTTGAAAGATTTAATGGAGCAAATCAGGCATCTACTCTTAAATTCATGAAAAACTCTAAAGTTGAAGGAACCGTGTTTCAAAGGTACATGTTATATCATTTCTTTCTAAATGATTTTTATGAAATTACAATTAATGATTATAGCATCTCATCACATGTAACTTCTATCATCATGCTTATTTTTTTTTCGTGATTTCAAAACATGTGGAGCATTGATGATGAAGCTGTTAGAGCTTATTAAATTTTAGGCAGATGTGGAAATGGTCCTATTTGAAGACTTCTTATCCTAAAAACTTTGCTCGCTGTCAAGCATCCTGTGCTAGCAAGCAATTTCCATGAACAAAGTTTGTGGATTGAGTGATTGCTTTCCAGCATTTGTAACAAGACATGAACTGAAAGAAACATAATTCATCTTTTAAGCAACGAATTATGCAAACATCTAGAAAGAAAGAAGATGAAAAGAAATAGAGACAATCGGAAGAAGAATAGCAGGAAAGAACAATCATACAATTCAATTGATCTTGCAATACCAGTTCTTGAAAAGTAATAAACTGTAGAATAACAAAGGGATTGGTAGCAAGGTCAGTTTTCACGGCTGTATCATAAAGTTTTAAGTTTCACATTGCATGAGATAGAATCTTCATTTTAGCATTTCTGATGCCTTGTATATTGTTATTATTATTATTTTTCCTAGAGACAGTGCCTTTAGGAAACTTGTCTTTGGCTAGTCAATGCACGTCCTTGATGTTTACCCAGTAATACATTTGCAGATTGTTTTTGTCATGCCATGTAAGTGAAAAACATAAAAAATAATTCAACACCCTTTATATTTTTGCACAACTTAATTTTGATATGTTCAGTTTCACAAAGGAAAAAAAAAAGAAAGAAAGGAGATATGTTCGTTTGTTATTGGTGTGAAGCTTCTTATATGACATCATCAGAATAATTAGTTATTAATTGCTCATGTCACACTTTTGTAACTTGATGCTTTTTGCAGATTTGCGCCGGAGTTGCTTAAAAGTTGAGTACGGATTGCCTTGCTATGCAGAAGCACATTGTAAGAAACTTGTTTTCATTATTGCTTATTGTGCTTTGCATTTCCATATCCAGATTCGATTAATTGAAAATGACTTAAGCTTTATATTCAAAAACCAGCATATTTTTATTGCTAGATTCAGTGTCCTGTTTGCTTGATCCCACATCTTCTGCGGTCACTTGTTTGGATAATTCATCCCATGTGATTTATTCAGGCTGAAACATTCTGGTGGCTTGTGCTGCAAGTGCTCATGCATAGAAAACTATTTAATTTTAAAAAATAAAGTATAGATTTTTTTTCCTCTTCTTGATTTGATTTTTAAACCAAAGAACATATAGCAAGGAAGGATTGTTGAAGTCTAAAATCCATCACATTCTTTACAACTAAACATGATCTCTATTTCGCCCCCAGGCTTTACATACTACCATAAAGTGGGCTAATAATATGTTGTCCTCTGAAGAACAACTATTAAAGAGACTGTTTAATGAAAATAATAGTGTTACTCATGAATATTCTTTGTTTGATGAAAGAGTCAAGCGTAAGATGCAGGCTTATATGGTAATTTGGCTTTGTTGTGATCCTCTTTGTTTCATGGTCATGGAACAATTCCATTCTAATTGGCTTTTGCTTCAATTTATGCTTTTAGAACATCAGACTTAGAATTTGGGAAATGATGGATTGTAAAAGTAGACAGTATGGATGCTTGTCTAATTAGGTAGTTGATCTGAAATTTATAGCGTACCATTGCAACAGTATGGCATTTCACCTGAAAGGATGCAGGAGAATCTGGATCTATCTAAATTTTTTAGGATCTTGACAACAAGCGAGGATATAGATAATAAGGTACAGTGCATAAATATTCCTTTTTATTTAAATTAATATACCATCAGAATTTGCCAGGATGCTTTAAATTATATTTTATTGTTATGCAATGTCACTCTAACATCTGTTATTAATCATGATCAGGTCTATGTCTCCACAGTGCAAGCTTATAACTATCCTGTTACTGGCTTCCAATGGCATCCGGAGGTATTAACTTGAAAGTGATCTGCGTTGTGCTCAGCTGTGCTTGCAAAATTGTTAATTGTTTCAGTTAACAGATGCATGAAAGTGTTTCATAATCATTCAACCCTTCTCATTATATATTGTTTTAATGTGGAGATTAATTTCACTTCAAATTTATACAATGCATCCATGCTGAATGGTTCTTAGCTTGATGGAAGGCATTTTAGCATGAGTACTAACATCTGGAAGTTCACATTCAAATGATTTGTTTGGTAAACATAAGTCAAATTATGTTAAAATATACCATCATCAATAAACAAATTGCAGCGGCATGAATTACGAAAAGTTTTGCTTCAAATTAATGTTCCTGTAGTTTCTTTGCTCTGAGATTCCACGTATACAAGTTACTTCATCTGCAAATGATAATCATCAATGAGGAGTTTTTTGTGATTTTAATTGCAATAGCACGAAGGATGAAAGAGTATTTGGGAATGAAGAAGCCTTGTATTTTCAATTAGTAACTGAAATATTGTTGTACTAGTCAGTCACCTTGTATTGATTTGCCTTTTACATATTCAATTGTGAACTTGAAGTCTAAATGAGGTCCTCATGCTGTGCTCCAAGTTAATCAAACCTTTTGCAGTTAAGCTTTTGAGCAATACTTGCGAGCTGAGATCTACATGTTCAAGATCTTGCAGTGGAGCTGTCTGGTGGTGCCTATTTGTCTCTCATGGCTTGAGTTGAATTCAGGCCAAGTTTGAACATCTGTATCATGTACATATCAAGTCGAATTTCTTTCTATTCAGTATTCATTACATGTTTGATACTGCATTACTAATTAGCTCTGTTTTCTGTGTGCGTTTGTGTGTAAATTTGTTTTTGTGCTCATCCTGTTTCTCCCTCTCAAGTATTTTGTTAATAAATTTTGTGGTAATGTGACTGTTTCTGTTTTAGAGATTAAAAGGCTGCCAATGTTCTACAGAAAAATGCTTTTGAATGGGGATTCAGTGGAGTTCCACACTCGGAGGATGCCATTCTGGTGACTCAACATGTTGCAAACTTTTTTGTCAGGTTAGTTCTTGATAACTGCAAGAAAAGCATTCGTGATTTACATTGAAAATTTCTCTGTTGCACATTGCAATGGACAATGTCCTGTATTGTTTATGCATTGTCTCAACAAGGCTTATTACTTTTTTCCGAAATGCCCATTTTTGTTTAACATATATGAAGGAAAAGCAGAAATCAATAAATCATGGTACTCTGTTAATAAGTATAATTGGCACACATGCACAAGGACGATTGAATGTGCAAATAGATAATCATTTGAAATTACATATTAATAGTTGTTCTTATCAATTCAATGACTAAAACTTACTTTGGAAAACGATGGGAGTATGTTTTATTAGAGAAATTTAATTAGCTCTTTGCTTTTGATTGTACTAAACAAGTGAAGGAACTGAGGCTAACATTGACTGTGTCTTTGTTTGCAGTGAGGCTAGGAAGTCATTGAACAGACCACCTGCTCGAAAAGTGCTTGACAACCTCATTTACAATTACAGTCCCATTTACTGTGGGAAGGATGGGTAACCAATATTTTCTGTCATCTGACTTTAATGCTAGTTCAATATTAATATTTGCACATGAGTTTCTGAACTTGATTGCTGTATATCAATCGTCTTCACTGCAGAAGGGGATATGATGAGGTTTACATCTTTACCTGACTTCGACCTTGAATTCTCTGTAAAGGTACCAATTGTAACAAACTTCAAAGCTTGAAAAATGTATTATTGTTAGGAATGTATAAACTGCTCTCACTGTTATGGACTTTGTTACAAATATTTATGATTATAGTGGAAATATATCTGACATTAATGTTTATGATGATGGTGCTTTCAAGTCACGATTAAATCTGGAGTAACCTTATCCCTAGGGAAAGGTAGCTGGATCCAAATATTAAATATATTTCTGCTCTCACTGGAGCATTGTTGTGAAAATTTTGTTAAGATATCGACAGCAGGGCGCCTGAAAATGGATAAAATTTTGCAACAAATTAAATTCATGAAAGCAAAATTTGTGGTTACTAGTAAGTCAAGGTCTGTCTTCTTTGTTTTCTTCTTCGTAGAACAATAAGAAAACATGGTTAAGAAATAAAGTGTGCCATTAGCTCATTACAAGGTCGCCATCATATATATATATATATATATATATGTACACACACACACATAGAAGAAGACTCACGGGTCTCATGTATAAGAATGCTATTTTTTGCTTCCCTTATAGCATTTATTTCATTAGCCAAATCTATGAAGATCAATTTGCACTTATTATTATTCTACATTTTTCCTATGTTGTTGTTACACTGTTTCAGGTAAATGCCATGAAATCAGCTCTTCTTGCGTTCAAAGCCCGTGTTTGATTCTCGGCGTGTCCTGGTGAATAATTGGTCCATTTCGTGCCCAGTATGTAGTTGGATTAGTATTTCTTGTATTGCACGTTATCAAAGAGTCATAACCTTGAATCTTCTAGATATGGTACTATTTCTCTACGTTTGGGAAATCTTTCATTCCTTATGCATGTAAAATGAGTTTTAATAGTTTTCATGGCCATCTATTGAATGAACTGGGGTAATTACGTCTACTATGATTCATCAATTTTTTTTATAATGAATTGAGTGGAAGTTTTCCATCATGAATTAGCGTTTTATCCAAGCTCCAAGAGTTGGTATTCCGTAATAACAGTTTTGGAGGTCCCATCCCAACTTCTCGCTTCAACTTATCAAAGCTAGAGTGGTTAGACACAAGGTTCAACGTTATTGATTGATGAATCATTCCTTCAAAGATTGGAAATTTGAGTAAGCATCTTGCTGATAACGACTCTACAAGGTACATTCCACTGCCTCTTTTTTTTTTTTTTTCTTTTTCCTACATTTGCATTTACCTCTTTTCAACATCTCTAGTCCTCTTTCTTATCTAGAATAAAATTTATTTTATTGTTAGAGAATTAAATTTATAATTTTATAACTCTTTATTTTTAAACGAATTTTGCAATTTTGCTAGAGGTTTGGCCTAGCTCTCAATTAGTTAAAATTTGATTGGGAGAACTTATTAAAGAAAATAACTAAAAAAAATTCCCATTAGTCGAAACATTAATAATAATAATAATAATAATAATAATAATAATAATAATAATAATTATTAAATAAATAATAATAATAATAATAATAATAATAATAATAATTAAATAATATACTAAAAATTGAATACCACAAATCAAAATATTTAATTTCTAGAAGAAAATTTATAAAATTTTAGCATTTAAAACAAAATTATGTTTTTGCATTTTTTCTTTTCTTCTTTTTCATCATCATAGTTCGAGTGTAAAGCGTGAGATGTTGGGACAGAATGAAAGAAATTAAGGGTGTGGAACTTGAAATTTACAAATTAAAAAATAAAATTAATATAAAATAAAGATTAAGATGTTGATGACAACGAAAAAATTACCACAATATTATAAAAAAATCTAATCAAATTAATGGTAGTATTTCAAGTTAATTAATTTGTATTTTAAAAAGTCAACTTTTCGTCAGTTGATTGGTGTAGATGGACCGTACAATTTCATTGCTTCAGAATTAGTAGCTTAGTGGTTACAAAAGCACCAGTAAAATACACATACCTATAATAAACGTGTTTTGACTTTGCATGCGTTGTGGCAAGTGAAATTCCAAAGGAGATTGGCAATCTACAAAATCTGAATTATCTACTTTTGCTATGAATTAAATTAAGTGGTCCCATTCCAGCCACAATTCGGTATTTCAAGCATAATAGACGTCGCCCTATTTGATAATCGACTCTCAGGAAACCTACCATCAACAATGGGCCATTCGCTTACAGACGTGGGCATGAATAAATTTATCAGAGCAATTCCAAACTCTATCACCAATGCTACTAAACTCATTGTCCTAGAACTGAGCTCCAACTCATTATCTTGCCTTATTCCAATACTTAAGGACCTGCGATTCCTCAGCAGTCTCCTTAGCGGATAATTACTTGACGACAGAATCTGCAACAGAGTGAGTTTATCTCTTCTTCCACTAAGTGCAGAAATCTAAGAGATTTAAGCTTGATTATAATCTAATACGTGGCCCCTCCACAGTCAATTGGGAATTTCTCTACTTTCTACAAAAGTTTTATTCATACGAGTGTAAACTCAAGGGCAACATTCCTTCAAAGCCTGTTCAACAATGACTTGAATGGAATTATTCCAACATCGGTGGGAAGATTACAGCAGCTACAAGCTTTAGATCTCACTGGCACAATCTGCAAGGATCCATTCCCCACGATCTTTTGCCACCTGAAGGGTTGAATTTTTATGGTTAGGTGAAAATAAGCTCTTCTGACATATCCCACACTGCTTGGTCACTTTGATATCTTTAAGAGATCTCTATTTAAACTCCAACGAGCTCACTTCTAGTATACCATCCATGTGGAGTATACATTACACCTTTACAGATAAACTTGTCGTCAAATTTATTAAGTGGTTTTCCTTAAAATATACAAAACTTGAAGGTCGTGATATATTTAGATTTATCAAGAAATCGATTATCAGGTTATATTCCAACGACCATTGGTGGCCCTTTCAAGATCTTCGAAATCTATCCTTGGCTGGTAATCAATTTCAAGGTCCTATCCCGAAATCATTTGGCAGTTTGAAAAGTTTGGAATCCGTGGATTCTTAGGGAACAATCTCTCATGGAAATTCCTCAAGACATTGAGGCTCTCTCTTATATCCTCAACAACTTAATGTCTGTCACAATAGCCTAGAGAAATTCCTAGCAATTGGCTCCTTTTAAAAACTTCTCAACTCATTTACTTTTGGAAATATGCACTTTTGTGGTCCATCAAGACTCCACGCCCCACCTTGCAAGCAATATAACAACAAAAGATACACAAATGCTGCTTTGTTTGTCCTGAAAAACATATTTCCTTCAATAATATCCTCTATGCTTATAGCAATTATCATTATCTTCATTATAAGACGTCGAAACAAGAGGACTACAAAAATTTG